>SCLF01042848.1:0-12080 GCA_004367975.1 Mesochordaeus erythrocephalus
GAGAGGAGCGTTCCAAAATCGAGAAACGCTCTTTTACTTCACGCCAGCAGAAGAAACCAACATTTTAAGTCAATACATATGCTGGATTCATAGCTCAGAGCTCAACTACAAGAATATAGTGTCGACCAATCGGAAGAAACACTTCAAGAAGAACAAGAAATCCAAGACCATAGCTTGATTATGACGCCGGACATTCCAGAAAATCAACGACCAGAGTCGGGACAGTCAGGACCGATACAGACTACTCCGATCAAAGAGAAAGTATTGGAGAATGAGGAAAAACGACAAGAAAAAGCCGAGTTGTATGCGTTGCGAGCAACAGTGAAAGACAACAAACTGATTCTCGAAAGATGGGCTCTCAACATGGAGGGACTGATAAAAAAGAACGGTGAGCTGAATGATAGATTGACAGGGCTAGA
The DNA here is from genome assembly GCA_004367975.1 of Mesochordaeus erythrocephalus. Classification (NCBI taxonomy): domain Eukaryota; kingdom Metazoa; phylum Chordata; class Appendicularia; order Copelata; family Oikopleuridae; genus Mesochordaeus; species Mesochordaeus erythrocephalus. Next base: position 420 of record SCLF01042848.1, read on the forward strand.
AAGGTGGCACCTTTCCATTAAGGTTGTTTTGAACAAAGGAAACTATAAAGTTTCAATAAAAAGTAAACTGTTAAAAGGAAACAGCCTTAGTGGGAAGGTTGAGCAATCGAAAGAAGTGTGTTCTCGAATCTAGGAACTAGTGCTTAGACTGGGAGAGGATACAGATGAGGGTTGGAAGAATCTGAAGAAGAAACTGAAAGATTGGCGGTGAAACAGGCGCTGATGAATCCGGCACGAGCAGGACAGAAAAGGTCTCGAGAAATTTGAGGCAAAATGATATTCAAGATTTAAATTGGCCGGAAGACTTGATAAATGAATATGAAAGTCGGAAGAAAGCGAACAATGGAAACATTTCTTATACCAAAGACAAAAATGCGACGATAGCGCAGAGAGGAGCGTTCCAAAATCGAGAAACGCTCTTTTACTTCACGCCAGCAGAAGAAACCAACATTTTAAGTCAATACATATACTGGATTCAGTTTGAGAGTACGTTGAGGCACTACAATATCAAGCTGGATGGAACGCCACAAGACATTAGGGACAGAACGGACCAGACCGATTACTCTGGCGTACTTTGGCGTTTAGTTTTCTGCAAATGCTGAAAGTGGAAAAAGGAAATTAGGTCAAGGTAATGGATCTGACGGTAGAAAAAATTGGAAACATTGATTTGGAAGAGATTAATCGCCTAATTGCAAATCTAAACAGGAGAAAAACAAAGCTAGGAGGCTTGGAAAGAGAAAAACGGCAAGTGGTAAATTTAAGATGTTCACAAAAAGAGGCGAGAGACAGAGAACGCGTAATCATAGCAGAGAAAACGGTCCTCCTAACGGAAGTTGACACGATGCTACTGATAAAAAGAATGCAAGACTTGGGAATCAAGATTATATGGTTCAGTACGGGTCGACTTCATCAAGGAAGATGGTTGAGAGCGACGAATGTTATAAGACAGGAACTGCCGACGGAATTGATAAAAGAGTATTTCTCGAAAGAAAGGCAGAGAAGATTATTAAAGAAATAGAAAAGGATTATCTATGCGGATATCCTGGGGACAGAAATGATATTAGTCAATCTGAGCTCGGATAACGAGCAGATGCTAACGAATGGACCGGTATTTCAGGAAGAAGACTGGATTAGAAGTCAGAAACAAAACATAGAATGGCGGATACAATATCTGGAAATAGACACTTTCTTTATGGAAATCAGTTTTCTAACAGCAAATGATAGAAAGCCATTCACAAGCTTCTTACAACCGTTAACGGGGGACTTTGGCTTCTGGTCAAATTTAGGAATCTGAAATATTGGACAGAAAAGGATGGAAAAAAGCATCATTATACAGCCAGAGCAGAAAGAAGAGAAGTAGTTCGCCCGACTGAAACGAAACGGAACGTGTTTGAGTTAGTAGACAAAAATCATCTGGAAGACACGGTGCTAAAAACGCAACTAGAGGAAATTTCGGACAGCAGAAAAATAGTCTGGAGAGAGTGGAAAGGAATGAAACTTCCATTTTTGACGAGCCTGCCAGCAAAAAATTTTCTGGAAAAAGAAACAAACTGAGGAAATGGTAGCGCATATAAATTGGGAAGCGTTAACGGAGCAAGTTCTGAAAACGTTAACAGAATGGCCCAGGAAGAGGTGGGCCTGATAGGACAGTTGTGGATACCAGCAGGATACTGGATCGAGAAAAACGGAACGAAAACGTTTCCACAACCTCCAAATGCACAGAAAGAATGGATTTCGAAAAAACGAAATGAAAATGAAAGGGAGGAAATTGTCATGCTGAATCATAAATTCCCACTAAGAATACATGTGCAGAAAGAAGTAAGACAGATAAATACCTGGCAAGACCTGAAGGACTCGTTTCCCATTATGATTATGGATGAATTCAGAGACGTGTCAAGTCGAGCGGCCAGAGAAAATTTGGCTTGGAAGAGGAGTGTACCGCAAGAGCAACCGAGATTGGAAAGATCGGAGCAAAGAAACACGATGGTGGTGCCAGAAAAAGTAAAGCGCGAATTCCAGTCGGAAATTGTACAGAAAAGAACGAAACAGTTAGTATACCAGGAAGAAAGGAACACCCAAGACTGGCGGGAAAATGGCAAAACGTAGAACTGGAGATGGAGAGAATAGTAAGAAGGTAAGTTTTCTTCAAATTGTTCTCTACGTTACCTACCCAGTGAGGAGGAGTAAAAACGGTAACCTTCCCACTAAGGTTTAACCTTCTCAGTAAGGATGAACCTTGCCGCTAAGCTTGAACCTTACCATTAAGCTTGGACCTTACCATTAAGGTTACCATTAACCTTGATTAAGATTCAAGGCCATGATGAGCCTCAGGCGACAGAACGTCAATGTGGCGTGCAGTGTTTTGGGAGCAGCTGCAGACTATACGAAATTGGTCACATTTCTATACAGACCAAATTATTTAAATCCAGGTGCGCACCGGTTATATATGAGCGCAACCGAGCTTAGAAGGCCACAGTTGACTATTAATAGTCAACAAAAAGCATTTATTAAAAGCTGTTTACAAACAGTTTTAACAAACCAAGAATTGAGAAAAAATAGAGAAAATAACAACAACTTGTTAGACACGCTGCGAGTAAGACCAAGAGACTTACCAGACCTACAGGTTAACAAAAAGGTAGGAAAGAAAAATTTTGGCTTAACAAAACTAAGAGGAGAGTCGCAATATTGGGGCATGAAACCCTGATAATGAGATGCTGCACTTAGTGGGGAAGTAAACAGATTATTACTAATGAATATTTTATTCACTAATGGATCAAAAAAGAGAATGGGAAGGAAGAAGCAGTCGGAGAAAGAACAAAAACTGTGCAATTGTACCAAGTTAACTGTTTTCACTTCCCAGTAAAATTCATTTAAATTGCAAACACTAATAAATTTATTTTAGAAATGGATCAACTCGCAGTACTTTCGGACTCGGAAAATCCGTTACCTTTCATCCATCAAGAAACAAACCATAAACTGGGCGTTCTAGCGGGTAGAGTGTCAACGCCGCTTTTAAAGGTAAAATAAAAGACCATGAAACCCTCGGTTCCGACGCGAAGTAAATGGGAATGGACGGCTAAAGATCTATTTAAGGATCTACTAACAATGGACGATCTAAAGGTTCAACAAGTAGGCTTCCAGAAGAAAATGATCGACTCCTTGGTCTGCATCACGAATGCTTTCGATCATGGAAAGAGAACGGCGTGCAGTCAAGATGCGATTAACGAAATCTGGGCTTTCATGTGTCTCGTAAAAGACAAATGGACCCACAGGAGGTGGCACAGCGGAAGAATATGAATCAGCGCAACAAAAGCTGAATCGAGCACGGGCGATGGAACAAAACCAGCAATAAATGATGGAGATCTTAGTGGTTGAAATTCGAGAACTCCGAGAAAAACTTTCAGACTCGGGAAAACACCTAAAAAAGGGGGAAACTCGAGCCCTAGCTTTTCAAACCAACGAAAAGAAAGCGCACAAAAAATTAAAAGAAGTGGAAACGGAGTTTGAAAAGCTCAGAGCTCAACTGCAAGAAGATAGTTTCGACTAATCGGAAGAAACACTTCAAGAAGAACAAGAAATCTTGATTATGACGCCGGACATTCCAGAAAATCAACAACCAGAGTCGGGACACTCAGGACCAATACAGACTACTCCGGTCAAAGAGAAAGTATTGGAGAATGCGGAAAAACGCAAGAAAAAGCCGAGTTGGATGCGTTGCGAGCAACCGTGAAAGACAACAAACTGATTTTCGAAAGATGGGCTCTCAACATGGAGGGACTGATAAAAAATAACGGTGAGCTGTATGATAGACTCACAGGGCTAGAAAGGTGTAACCTTTCCATTAAGGTTGTTTTTAACAAAGGAAACTATAAAGTTTCAATAAAAAGTAAACTGTTAAAAGGAAACAGCCTTAGTGGGAAGGTGGAACAAATGAAACTATGAAATACGACAAGAAAAGTTCAACGATCAAAGAAAACAGCCTTAGTGGGAAGGTGGTATATACCCGGGCATACGTGATCAACATGGCAAATCAGGTATTGAAAAAGACACACATGTTGATTTCACAATCAACGGTGGAGAGCAAAATGTGAGGGCTTGCTGAAAGTAGGAGAACTTCCGCAGAAAAAATTTCAACTGTTACACAACAAGGCGTAAAAAGAACGCCACGTTCCAAAAAATCGACAAAACGGGAAACGTACAAGGCCGGAATACCACAGACCCTCTTTTAGAACAAATACAACCAGAGGAGCGTATAGAAGGGGATCAGAAGGTGGAGACTACCGAGGAGGATACAGAGGATACACGGATGGAAATCGGGGAATGCAAGGAAGTACGTCAAGAAAAGTAGAGAGAGTCGGGAACAAAGACAAAAATGGTCAACAACCACGAAGTAAGTCTATTGTGAAGAAGGAGGCTGGCAAAGCAAAAAATGGAGCATCTCCAATGATGAGATAAAGCCAACGGTAGAGATACTTAATTTGAATAATTAAGGTTAAGTCGCAGATGTTAAAGGAATGGAGACGATTCAAAAAGAATTGTAAAGCAAATAACAGCTCAAATGGGCCAAGACAGGCTAAGGAGTACGGACAAGGAGGAGATCATAATACAAACAGCACTATTACGGAATTATGGTACTAGATAACTGGACTTCAGGTATCTTAAACAAATGTATTTAAAGATTAATTGAATGTATGCTTGAAAATAATATTAGTAAAAGTTATCGTATGGATTAGTTTTACAAGTTTTTCATATACGACAAAGGATACTGTAGATGACGATTGTTAGCTGGTAATTATGGTATTGCAACAGTTTTAGACAACGGGATGTATAAATACAAATATAATAGAAACAGAAAATGGTCTAGATGATTATATTGGCTTTTTTCTGTTTTTCTTCATAATTCAATTACCATTACAACCCTATTCCTTTTTGTTTTCCCACTTCAGCTCTTAAAACAGGCACAATAAAAGCGTAGCAAACAAGCAACAAAATTTTTGTTTGCTTTGTTTTTCTGTCTTCCTCAGATGACTTCCTTTTTCGGATATCCACACTCTTGGAGAACCAATTGCCGTGTTTCCAATTTTGTTTCAAAATTAGTCCATTAACAGGTTGTAGCATTTTTTCGATTTTTATCATTTGGCTCATGTTCATTTGAAATTTTAGCTCTGTTCCTAAGAGTATATTCCAAATATGTTTGATCATTTAATTTTCAAATACGTAGAATGAAAAAAAGGCGTAATATTTCAACTTCTTAAAACACGCAAAAAATCACCGTTGCTGGAAAAATCTAAAAAAGTGCTAAAAAAAGTTGCAAATAAGGCATAGGGGGTGTAATATATGTTCGTTATTAGATGCAACTTACTATTAACTTTGATTATACCACGGAAGTGGAAATAACGAAAGGAACCGAATTTTCGATTCGGGAAAGAAAAAGACAACCACAATTTACTTAGCGGTCTATTTATTCAAAGATCTGAATAATAACAATGAAAGCAGGTAAGTCATAGATGAGCTATAGATTATGCTAAATATATTTTTACTTTTAACCAGCCGTGTGTGTCGCAGTTACAACGATAGTGTTTAGTCATAATAATATAATTCTTGTTAATGGAATTATAAATTTTTACGTCAATAAGGGAATTTCGCAGATCCTTTCATTATAGGAGACAATGCACAGATAGTTGGGAGGAACAACTAAGATTGTATAAATTGATTGAGATTGACAGAGATCTCATATCTTTCTACTAGTTATTTAAGGAGTTTTTAGTGATTCTAATATTATTTAACATTTGTTTTTAATTATTTAAATCTTTTTATACACGAGATATGATTTCGAATCTCCCCTTTCCATAGAGTTGGATCCCAGACGTAAGTACATTTGTAGTGGTAACACATTTGTGGTTTTTCTTAGATAACTTTTCAGACCATAAGGCAGTGGAGGATTGTCCAACTGTTAATGTCCACACAAATTCCCCGTCTGTGGCGTGTTGGATATCGCTATTTGTTTTCGCTCCAAAATAGTGTCAAAGATGATTGTTCCCGTAATAATGGAGCCAACCGTTCTTCACCTAGAACGGCACCCATAATCATAGTGAAACAAATGTAAAGTGGTGTTCTGGGAGCGGACGAGATTATGAGTCCTATTTTGAACGTTCATGATTTTATAAAACAGCCCATTGCTGAGCAAAAGCGCGATGTATTGTAATGTATTTTAATGGTATATATATTACGTGAGTTGTTTTGAATTCTTAAAGAAATCGAGAAAATCTTGCTTATGTTAACTACCCACTCCAAAAATTTGTTGTCAAAGAGCAGGTTATAATGAAGGTATACTACTCAGTTCTAATAGCTGTCTCTGCATTCAAGCTCTGCATCGGCTAAAGGATGAATACCGAGTTCCTCCTGGTTGTGAAGTCGAACATTTAGGTTTTATTTAATTTTGCGGTTTGTGTGTTAAGTTTGTATTTTAAGCGTTTACTTCACGCTTCCCTAAGTTATGCCAATATCCGTGTATTGTTTTTAAGTATTGATGGAGAATATTTGTTGTAAAATTCTGAGATATTTAGAGTGATACTCATACTACCAACTTGTAGGCTGCTAGGCGTCAATATGAAAACAAATATATATTTTTTTTAGTGTTGAATTTATCTACTGGTGGAAAGACTTTCCTATTTTTATGTCAGAATATTTTATCGTTATTAAAAAAATTATTGAATCAACTATTGTAAATATAATCTATGTTAACTGTATATTTATTCAATTCAATATGCGAAAACCATGTCACTCCACACACCATATTTCAATACAGATAGTCATCATTGTATTACGCCAAATGATCTGTTTACTATTGTTTGATAGATCGTGATATGTTCGGGTTTATGAAAGGTAATCAGCGTTATACATAAGGAGTGGAAGAAAATATACTCAGACAATTATTTGAGATTACTATTATTTTACGGATCGTGATATGAACTGGACTTATCAATTTTGACATTATAGGGTAAAATGTACACCTATAGAGAAATTTAATGTCTTCTACTAATCTGTCAACACATCTTTTTGAATATACGTCTTTTAGAAACCTCGCATTATTATATAATGTAATTGGCATTGGTATATCTGTAGTCATCTAGCTGACCGAGTCCACTAATGTGACGGTTCTAGAGGACTAGCCGCCAAATTAAATAGATATATCGAAAGTTTGAGAAAATTAAGAAAATACAATTACGGCCCAGAACATTACGATTAGTATTTAATAAGCTCGTTGGCAACACTGAGTTTGGATCATATTCTACTAAAACCAAAAGAGATATCTTTAAAATGGAAGTACCGCTATATCGGAATGACTATACATTGTGTATACATTTTATCATCAATGGACGCGATATAGTTCGGATTTCTGTACGTGGTTTAATGGTATGATTAAATGTAAAAGTAGGTTGCATCCATTAACCAATATTAACTGCAATAAAGAATATGAGTAAATTATTTATCTTGAAGACAATGTCTCATGTCCACTCTTCTAACTCACAAGAGAGCCTATTAAGTTATTAGAAAATGTTCAACCCAATGGTATTCTGTAAATTGTGTCCAAAGTGTTGATTTCTGTTGGTTGACTGGTGTGAATGAACTGTTCATGTCGACCCCACTAAACAAGCACGACGGTTGATGTCTTAAACTTGGACATACAACCTTTCCGCTCTTGGCGACTGGTCTAACCACTTATAAATTTGAAACGTGGTCTCTCAAAGATGACATTGGACATAAAAGAAGCTATAATGAAATTAAAAATATACGTATGAAGTTAATTGATTTCAATCTTGTTTCGTTAGTTACGGTTAATTATGCACGTCGATGTTTTCTGATTAATAAATTTGCCATGACAGACCTAATGAAGTTATCAAGAACAGTTTAAATGCTTGGTGAAGAAGTACTGACACTTGTTTGGTACTCATAGACGAAGAACTTGGCTTACATAATGTGCCTAACTTTGAAGTAAAAGCGCTACCGACCGGACACTACAACTGTGAATAATAGACCAGGTCACTGCTAACCTGGTACTGGAAACTGACGCAATTAGCGGGGGATTTGTGTTATAGTTCTTATGAAGAGAACCACCCATATGTATTCCCAATAGAATACTATGCCACTAGAACCTGAGGGTTACCTTCCGTTACGGAACTGAGAAGTAAAGGACGTACTGCCGAGGTAAACGATTCACACGGTGAACTGACCGTCTAAGTATAAGTTGAGCTCGCAAGGTTAGCTCTAATAAAGAGGAACTTGCAAGGCGGCTGAATAGATTTCCGATTCTGTATATGATGTCGAAATTGTACGTTCAAGTAATCTCAGGCGTCCTATCTCAGCTATCTGGAAGACAGGTCAGTGATATAACAAGGACACGACGGAACGAATTTATTTCGTTATACCAACTGGATGGGACTATTAGTGACCCAAATACGGTTAAGCATTTGAGAAAAAAGCATGAGTGGCCTCATATGGAGAGAGGTTAAATAATTTGTGCGCAGATACGATTTCTGCCGAAAATGATACCAAATATTCATCCACGGCGCATGTTTTATGTAGCTACAGATACGCTGAGCGCACCATATAAAAAACTCGCAGTCGAGGCCCCATCCATTTATGATAACTAACAAATACAATCGCTATCTCATCCTGCCAATCCAAATGTTTTAAAAACGAAAATGCGCAGTTCTAATAAGTAGGTGAAGTGGTGGTTCCAGAAGCACGGAAAAGCATAATGTCACGGCCGGCGTAACGGATTCAGATTCTCACAGATAATGGTCTGGAATTCAGTAATACAAACATGACAAAGCTAGTCGTTGATTATAACATCACCCACAATACGTCAATCCCAAACCATTCACAGAGTAACAACGCCGTAGGAAATCCATAATACATTTAATTAAACATCTCCCAAATAACGTTATGAGGCCAAATAGGGTTCAAAACCCAAATAGGGTTCAAAACGATCAAATTCTAACGGTTAAAATGAATCGAGGACGACAAGTCTAGACGAATAAACATAACATAAATAACATAGATTATCTGTACCCAATAGGCACGCTGGCATTACAGAAATGGTTACGTAATACCAACTAGTGAAACAATACGATACACAGGACCTTGCAGAGTAATCAATGATATATTCCAATGGAAATACCCACCAGTTACAGGACGATAAGAACTATTATGACACAGGTGTCATTAGGGCCTAAGATACCTGGGAATAACAATAACACGTAGCTGTAATTATTAACCTGGTTGGTTACAGGTGGGTTACTTCTAGTAGTCTGATAACCGTGGGGAAATAGTTTTCCACAGACGATACTAGAACTACATACTAGAACTATATAGATATTTAAAGATGTAAAAAATAAATATATATCTCACGTACATAACGCGGAAAATTGAACTTTTTCGGATCAGATGCATTATAAATTTGGTTAGAAAAGAAAACGATGACCACTAATGATGTCACGATAGACAGAACGGTATGTATGGATGGGTAGGCGTTATGTGCTGGCCTGAGGGTATGAGGAATATATTCACTTTGTGACCAAAAACGTATTATTATCATTAAGTGCTACACTTCACTACTAAATTAAAAATAAATATATGAGACTAATTGAATTCGAGAGTCATTAATAACTGTTGATAAGACTGCTGAATGACGAGGATGGTAAGCTGCGGATTCGTCGAACGGGCTAAAGTTGGAGATAAGTTCTTGACTGCTACAAGACTGCTGAATGGCGAGAGTGTCAAGTTACGGTTTGAGTGAACAAGCTAATGATTGTTTTAATAAACAATGTGTCCGATCGAAGGCGTTATCGATTAGTCGAGACTTTTTGTTGGCCCTCTTCCTATTACCAGTTTTACCCACCCGACAGCAGTAGGTTAATACCTGGGAATTCTACATCCGGATATTCTTCACGAGCATTGGAAATCCTTTGAAAATAATCGATCACCAACGATTGGAAATCATCCTCTTCAAACCAGTCATCGCTAAACATGTATATTAACTGTTATGGTCAGATATGACTCCCTGATAATACATCGCTGGACGTCTTATAGATCCTATATTTAACCCCAGAGACAATATTGCCATTTAGCGGTATTGAGCACAATGTGGAGGTTGGTCAAGAATGGGAGCGCTCACTAAGTGGTTAGCGATAAAAAAAAGTTTTACTGATTTTGGGCACATCATATTAGATATTTAATTGATTTAACTGAAGATTTGAATTCCAATAAACTCAGTGTTTTTGGATTAAAACTTATACTAGTCTTTATTTGTACTAAATGACAAAGCAATGCAATATATGCCTTTCTAGAAAATCGAAAACGAACACGACGAAGTCAGTTCGTGGATAGCGTAAGTGAATTCGTATGATTTAGCGATAAAGGGGTGGAGTAAGCAGAATGGTAAATTAAAAAATTCGAGGCGAATTTCCCAATTCTATTTAGTTATATAATAATAAACAGTCATTCATATTTTACTTTCCTTATAATGTGCTATGCCATTGTCGATCTAATAGTATTTTTACTTTCAAAATATCTATTTGGATTTTGCCACAATAGCTAAATAAATTAAATATCTATATAAAGTACCCAAAATCGGTACAAACCTTTTGTATCGCTGACCACTTAGTTGTCAGGGCTATATTGCTCTCCCATTCTTGACCAACCTCGACATTGAGCTCAATAACGCCAAATGACAATATTATTACTGAGGTTAAATATAGGATATGTGCTTTTTTGCTTAATGACAATTTCTAAAAAACCTATAAACGATTAGAAGACGTCTTGAAGACGTCTTTACATTCGTATTGACAAAGTATTTCCGATCGTCGATAAATAGAGACCTTTAATTGCAATTTTCTCTATCACACAGCCAAATGTAAACTTCTGCTATTTTTTGTTGTTACAACTTAATTCTAGATACCGGAAGTTAGTATCAATGGCTTGTATCATTGTGGCTTTGATAGCTTATAATTTGTAGAGTTACAACTGAACTTCTCTTCTACACAGAACTTCAAACATGAACTATGTATGCCTAGTTTACGATAGTTTACATTTCCAGTACCTAGACGTAACGTGCTATACCTTTCTAATGCCGCAGTACAACCAATTATTATGAGGAGTGCCTTCATCTCTCTTACTAAATATGATCTGTACAAAATGTATAGATTCTTTTAATTTGACCTTATTGGGAACATAAGTTGTTTTACTAATGTTGTTGTGGCCGACAGTAGAAATAACCTCGAAGTCAAAGTTTTCTGGTAGACCTAAATATTCGGGTGAAGTTCATGACTGACTTTTGTTTGACCAATGTTATTCGACTATCAGAGAACATATCTCTCAGGCACACATGTGGATACTTATGATCAGGTACCCTGTTTTTAGAGTTTGTAATGCATAAGACGTTGGATTGGTCCCACCTAAATATTGGTCCCACCTAAATACATTGGACGTTGGATTTTTTGGAACTATTTGTAGTTCCGCCGGTATTTAGGTACATACACTTTTATTTTTTTACAATTCAAGGAAGGTGTGTCTCAGTTAGGTAAACGTTAAGTAGCTTTCCCGCCTAGAATTTTACTGCACATATTTTAGGGTACCTAGCGACCAAAAATTGTGACC
>SCLF01042959.1:0-12076 GCA_004367975.1 Mesochordaeus erythrocephalus
TCATGACTCCAGCTTTAATTCTTCTCAATGGACCGACCCCAAATTCTCAACACGTGACCAAGTTATAGGCCAAAAATGGGGCAAAAAAAGGTACAAATTTTCAAAAAGTGACCAAATCACGAATGTTTCACTACTGCAAAAATTCAACCGGAGAAACCCGGCCAAGGTTCCAACGTATGTTCACTAAAAATTTGAGTCAAAAAAAATACAAAACGAAGTCAACGGTATCGATTTTGGCCATAATGGCTTTCGAGGTCCATAGCTTTAAAGGAAATAATCTCACTATGCTTTCGATACCTCTATTGGAAGCCCAGGTGACTAATTAATTTAGTACGATTTTGTTCGGTGAGCTGCCATGCCCCATGAGCTAAAATTAACGGTTTTATAAAAAAGAGGCATTTTTAGAGCCCGATTGGATGTGGCGATAAGCTTAAAAGTCGTCCCGGGGTTAGTGGGGTAAAATCGGGGATAGCATTTGTCCTAGTATCCGTAAAATGCCATTTTTGCGTTGCTGGCACAAACTTGCCAGTTTGTACCGTGACGGTTAATATTAGAGAAAATTGGATAACCCGACTACATGTAAAATAGATAATTCAGCACAGAACTCCCCGAAAAGAACTTATAAGTACGGTTCATACAGTAGTTAAGACGGTGTCCAGAAATTTATCGCAATACGGGGTATTTCCAGATGGAGAAGAAAGTGGAGACCAAACTTGGTTGAAGTCCAGTCCACCGGAGTTTTTGAATGCGTACTCGGAAGCATTATTGGATATAGTTTTAGAGCGTTCCCAGGCGAGAAAAAAAGGCTAAGAGATAAAAACTTCGTGGCTCCAAAGAATGATGAGAAAGTAACACTGGCTTGATTCAATTGCAACACCAACTGGGTGAATCCGCTAATTCACGATTGACATTATTTACACTGCAAAAAAGCTTATAATATAATAATGTGTCGAAAGACAATAACATTGTTAAATGCTCGCTACAGGAGTTAGTAATCAAATGAATAAACTTTATTAGATTACGGATTAATAAATTACGGTATCATTTCATCAGCACTTGCAAAGTCAATTATCCACATAAATAATAAAGCAGAATATAAATATTGCTGTAAGCCATTTGATGAGTATGTCGAAGAAACTATGCACCCGATTGATAAGAAGAAACTAGAATGAAACGTTTTGAATTTATACTAACGTAAGAGAATAACATACTACCCTGTTAATTTAAGAGTTATAATATAGATAGACTAGCGTGTTGTCTAACACATGTCCTAGTTTATAACGGACATCCTAGTGTTAATTTGGTGAGAAGGAAGCTGTTATAATGGAAAACATCTTATAGAGAAGACATCTGCACACGAGCTGAATTAGAATTGTGACCAGTCGTTGACCAATCGTTCATAAGTTAAAGGGTCGCTAGGCAAAGTTTATTGTAAGGAAAATTGAGGTAATTATGAACATACTTCATAGAATTTCATTACGACATAATCTGATGCCATAAATACTTAAGTGCAAAGCGAATATGTGTTTACTTCCATTGTTCAATTCATATATTCCGTCTCGCGCTAATCTCAATGTACAATTCTACTTAAAGTGGAGCTTACTAGATATACGATATACAGTGGTTATTCCAAATAAGGGAACCGATATAAGAGAATTTTCTCGCAAATCAATTACATTTAGAAATAAGGGAATTATGCAAATAAGGGAATATAATTTTCATATTCATTTATTGCTGAGATTCAGCAACGGTTCATTCAAAATAGCCAATTGGTTTGCCAATTTTTTTCATCTGCGAGATCATCCATGTACTCCAACTGCTGTTCATTTGACTACACATCGCCGGCTTTTTCCATATCGGCAAATAATGATATACCTGAACATGAGTAACGATTAATTATCAAACGATTATTACCGGTTCTACGTATGATCAATTGAAAATCGGATCTGAGAGCTCGTTGAAAATTGACAGAAAATTAAAGACACATTTCCGTCGCTGATTTTCGGCTTTTCATCATTTTCGACTTGATTACTGAGAGTATCTTCAAAAAACGAGTTATATTTCGATTTCATCAACCCAAAGAGCAAAACGTCACACATTTGAAGGAATCCGGTACAACCGGGTTCGAAGAAAATAAACTTCAGATTGTCGTACACGTTGAGTTTGCCATGACCACTGAAATTGTCTATACATAAAGCAAAAACTTCACCAGCAAAGTGATAATGCTGGTCATCCATTTTGTTCTATTTTGATATAAATAGCAAACTTCAAAATCCTCTTCGACCAAGGTGACTTTGACATCTTCAACTGATCGTTTGTCGACTTCTTTCCATGATTCCTTTGATCTTGCTGCCAACAAAGAAACTTGGCGGCAATTTAACTCGATGATTGATTGAAATAATTGGAAAAAATGTCACCCGCTTACGTTCATTTTCATGTTTAAAGTGACTGTCTGTGTCACAGAAGCCACCTGGGCGTTGTTTCATCGGAAAATGGCACTTTCGCTGAATTCAAAGTATTACTTTCAGTTTCGTCGACATTTCAGCACGTAGTTCGTAGAGCACGTAGTTCGTTGTTTCTGGTGACTTTCCCGTTGTGTGGACTTAATTCCAGCTTGATAAAAAAGGTCGAGTACATAGCGATTTGAAAAAACTTTTTTCTTGAGAACTTCTTGATCTTTGAATTCTTCATTATCTCTGACCATGCGACAGGCTCTTATAGCTATAGATGTTCTCACTTGAATCTTTCCATTCCATTTTTAATTTTATCGACCATGAACTACTTGAAATACTGAAAGTTGGATCCTTCAGCTCTTTTTGCATAAATGAAACTGTTTCTTCCAATGAATAGCCTCTGGCGGGGAGATCATTACATTGATCTTTAATATCAAGCGTCGGGCGGATCCGTTTAGTTTTGTCTTTATCAACTGGTTGGTATATGTGTTCGTTTTTTCTCCTTCGATTCATTTTAGCTATATTACATACAAATAGCCGAAACAGGCATATTAAAAATAATATCAGTCTAGAGCACATGCGGCAATAACGAATCTATCGAAAAATGAGTCATTTTCAATTTTTAAATTTTAAATAGGGGAATTTTTCGCAATTATTGCTACAAAATCGATTCCTTATTTGGACTAACCACTGTACTTGATATTCTCACATATCCTTCTATATAGAGTGGCGTATTAATTATGTTTCCACTGTCCAATAAAATCGGGAAGAAGCCGGGTGACCCACTCGTTGCCCCAAACTATGTTCCGAACAGGGCATCATTAAATAATACTACCATTTGATTTAATGTCATCAATATAGCGCTAACCATATGTTATTTACCAAAAAACACGACGCCTACTACATCGATAGCTAGCCCAAAGTAAGTTCATCCAATTTCCTGTAAATAAAATTCGTTAGTCCACTTACTTTCCCTAATCTTTCCAGACTACGTTAATCCAGATCGGGAAAAGAGTTGAATATTGTTAACATAAACACATCCTTTCCATCATTGGGTAGGGCTTACAAGGGTCATGTTAAGCATAACCACATAAATCGATTCGATTTAATACAAAGGATGACGATGAAACGTTTCCGTTAATGCTGACAGTCATTCTGTTACGCTGACCTGCTTACAAATGCATATAAAGGGTAATTTAAGACTTTACACGTGGTTGAATGTTTGATTAACTTCGACTGACCCCCACCCCCCTAAAATTGGACGTGGAATTTTTTGGAACTAGTTTTAGTCGGGAAGTGACAGTTGAAAACCGGAAGTTGATTATTTTGAATCACGAATCACACCAAATTGTTGCCCGAGACGACCGCTAGTGAAAACCTAGAGGTACTTAGAAAACGACACTTTAAAAAGTTATTTTTTTTACAACATTAGATCACTAATCGGGTCATAACTGCTGTTACAGTGGTGCTACGCTGTATTTGGTGTTCAGGACCTCCATAATCCACCTTTCCGTTTTTTAACTTACTTTCAGACCGGAAGTGGAGGATAAAAACCGTAATTTTTTTTTCGAATCTGGAATCACACCAAATTCTTGCCCGAGACGAACTCTAGTGGAAAATTATCTTTAAAAAAATTAAGTACCTAAGGTACTTAGGAACTGGAACTATAACAAAATTAGTTGTTTACAATTTAAGACAGCTGTGTCTTAGTAAATCATCGAGCGGTACTTATAAACCGAATTTTATTGCGCATATTTTAGGGTAACTTTCGACCACGAATTCTGACCGGAAGTGAACGCAAAAAAAACGAAAAATCCGAAAATTGCGGAAAAAAAACTGGACGAATATATCCCCTGTTGATATTTATCTGACCTAAAAATTTAAGCGTGTATAATGGTACGTAACTCTCGATATTCATACGTAAACCTTTTGAAAACAAACCAAAAAATATTTTGTATTAAATGATGAATCTTCCAGAATTAATGCGTAGGTAGAATAGAGCTAGATTTGGTGCAGAGGTAGAGGGAACAATATGTGGTCGGAATAAGCCCCCTGTTGTTACAGTGGTAAAAGAATACGGAATAATAATAGATTGCGTTGGCGGATATTGCAAATATGCCCATATGTAGATACAATATCGTAGTAAGTATACCCCATAAGTTCAAGAATGACCTAATTTGACCGAAAACAACTTGAATGTTAGTAAATATATAGGAAATTATCTATTCAGACTAGCCCTTATACCCGTATGTTATTCAACTCAAAATAAGAACCGGCCCGATCTTAAGCTTTAAACCGTATTGTGAATGCAGGTGAAACATAACAGCCTATTAGAGATCTGCCCCCACCATCAAATTCCACACCGCATCTTTTAAAACCGGAAATTGTTTTTTGGGAGTAGAGAATGACGGAGAATTCGACTAGGATTAAATATTTCCACGAATAAATCGACAAAAAAAAGTTTGCCGGTCAAATACTGAATTATTTTATCTGATAATTTTGACTTCGAAGCTTTTAGCAGTGTTTGAATCGGTGATAATCGGGTACTAAATCACGAAAATGATATCGATCCTGATCATCTCCAGCAGAAATAAATTACTTACTTCCTCATCTTTGGCATAATTTTCATAGAGTAATACCAGATCCAACCCCTTGGACTCACACCACACTTTTAGAAATTCGGATACTTTGCTCTTGATCAGTGAAATCGACTGTCGTCGTGGTCCTACAGCTGTGTATGCTTGACAATGTAGACTCTCTCTCTGACTATGTCTACCTTCATATTTACAAACATTTCCAGGGTTACCTTACACCATTATATTCCATTTTATTTGCATTACAAGCAGTCCTGATTTCGATACACCGTCCATAATAATTGTTGATTGTTTAATAGTGTTAACCCGAACTCTTGTAAATGGTAGATATGATAAGTCGTAGAGGAATAGGAAAGACACGATCTATAACTATCACCCTTAATCTCTCGCAATAACTTATCACTCACAATATTACGCTTTGAACCCAAATATCAAACTTAACTGATTAAATAGGAACTAGTCAGTACACCGTCTCGACGAGTAATGTGATCCGTATCCCATATCCGCGTCGGGTCTATTTCTATATACCGCTGTAATGAAATATTAGAGACGGGTATAAAATACATCTCTAGGATTAACAATGTTATTGATTCAGAGAAATAAACAGGGTATGCCCGCCATCACCCTAATGTATTCATGAAGAAGATAGTGCTACCGTTCTGGCTCCTCGACTACTCACTACTGCTACTTCCGCATTCTGCTTTTTTACTAAAATATTAAACAATTGTAAAATTCTATTGAATAATTAGAATGATTTGGTGTACATATTGAATGGTTTCTAGAGCAATATGGCCTGTATTTATATCACCGAAAATCGCCTCGAGACTCTATGCCCGATTAATTCGGTTACATTCCCCTGTAGCGCCAATTTATATCAATTTTGTTCTATTGCCTTTTTCTCCGACTGATTTTACTCGTGGCAGCTGCAATAACCTCATTTGTCTCAATTATTTACGCAAAGGGTATTCCCTCCATTTTCGAATCAGAAAAGCGAGCATTTCTCTCGAAATACCTTGTTTTCGTGTTTTTCTATTGATTGTGGTGTGGAGTCTCCTTTTCGATTAGGGCAGCTCTGAGTTTAGGTGCCTTTCCATACAATTCTTACAGAATTTTCAAAAAATTATTTTTTTCACAATTTTCGCTATTTTCCTGGTTCATCGTGTCTGCAGCTGTTTTGATTGTTAAGCGTAAATGGTGGCCAAATAAATTACACCTGGGATCTCCGGCATTGGTTGTCAGTCTTGTTTCCGGTATTTGTTTGCATATTTTGCCGTCCAGTTGTGGGTGTTTTCGATCGCTTTCTTTTTTGACCCATGAATAATTGTTTCACCCAGATTGCCCCCCTTTTAGTACTTCGCCTTATTTATTCCACACGCCTCTGGCGGATGCTTTACGAAGTTACGTTTTTCTGTTAAAAGGGGAACCAGAGAGCAGTAGTCAACTATTTTCAGTTACGGTTTGGCATCATATAGCGGGGAATATGGCTCTAGTTGGCGACTGTCGCTTACAGAAGAAACTGTATGTCATCTGCGGCTAATCTTCTTTCGTGTTTCTTCTTTTTTTCTTCCCTGACAATCATCAAACTATTTGTCTTCAGGCTCTTTGTCTTCTTGGTAAGCTGACACCATCACTCTTCCATACTATCTCCTTCACTTTCCCCTTCTCTTCCTTACGTTTTTTTTAAATTACCTCGGGAATGTCTCCTCCAATGTATTCCTGAAGATCCTCCACCATTGCTTTTGTCCATTCCGGTGGTTTCTGCTTTTGTGTTTTGTCTTTTTTTATTTCCTTCCTAGTTTGTTTTTCCCAACCTAATTTTTCCCAATTATTCACTTAGTGTTGTTCTATCCTATCCCAATTATCTGTCTCTTTTTTCGTATTCTTCCCATTGTCGACTCCCATGACTCTTCCTCTGCCATTTCGTGGTCTTTTTATTTTTATTTTCTGTTCTCTACCGATATTCCCTCTTTTCTTTGTATATTGCCCCAATTATTTGCCCTATCGACAAATGTCTTGATTTCTACACTTCTTATTAATTGTACCTTCTCTTCCGTTTTTTCTTCCAATTTGTTTGACGTGCCTTCCCCGTATATTCCTCTGGTAGTATAGGGTCCTTTAAGTTTAAAGGGGCCCATTCTATATTTTATCAATACCTCTTCTCCCTTTATGTAAGGTATGACTTTGAGTCCAACAGCTCTTCTGTTCCTCTCTTCTTTTTCTCTTCCATCTTATCATCGTAAGCCTACAGTGTCTCCCGAACAGAGTGTTTTGTAATCACTAATTTTCCCGTTACCCCTTCTGCTTTCATTATTAGCTGCCCTTATTTTTCATTTATTTCCGTTCTATTTCCGCCTTCGGTTTCCTTATTCAGTTCCTTATTCACTTCTTTTCTTTGGGATTTTTGGTTTGTATTCTATATTTACATTCGGCCAATTCTAACAAGTGTCTGTCATTGCATAACGCTGTGCATATGCCGATCCCTTAGAATTCGCGTCCTAGGAGACGACTATATTCCCCACCTTTTCAATGAATTTTTAAATGCGAGCAGTTATGGCTCTCCGAAACATTTTAGATAACACATCCCCCCCCCCATTTACCTCTTCCCCAATCCACCTTTCACACTATTCCCTTATGTATGGGTACAATACTGCTCCCATTGCCAATTTTCGAATTTTGAGAGATTTGCCATGCCCCCCTTAAGAGCTCGTCTACTCTGTTTTCTCTTCTATCGAAATTGTTAACTTTTTTATCTCTGATTTCGACTTTTCCCAATTTTTTAGAGTTGCAATTTTCTAATTTTTGGAAGATTGGCTTTCTACTGTCGTTTGAGATGCTTGTGTAGCCCTCAATTGTTTGTTCTACCAAGTTTTTCAATTCCCTCGTATTTGGGTTTCCATTTCCCTGCCGAAAATAGTTTTTTCGTAAGCTCGATAATATTTTTAGTTCCAAAATTCTGTATTTTCAATATTCATATATGCTTTTCTCGCGGCCCATTTTATTCCTAATTCAAATCCTTTGTTCATTCTTAATGGAATTTCCCTTATTTCCCCGTTATGTTCCAAAATTGATATTTTTTCGCCGTGTCAGTTTCCGTATTTTTCCGATATTGTTTTCCAGATCCACGCGTAGTACGTGGGCGTACGTTCTCCGACGTGCTCTTCCTGCGGTTCTATATTCCCACCATTTTTCATATCCGTGGTACCTTCCCTTCGATGTTTTCCATTTTACTTCTTTTTTCCGACTTAGTTTGTTGGTCTCGGAATCCAACTTAATCGGTGCGGGCATTTCAATAGCCCACGAAAATTTGTCTGGTAAAATTTGGTAAAATTTCTCCTGCTTGGATTTTTTTAGAATTTTTTTTTCTCCGTTCCTCTCTCTTCCTTCCTTCTTTTTTCCCGATTTCCACTATTTTTATGGAAAGTCACGATTGCCTTGTTGCACTTTTTTGGTCCATATAAATGTTTATAAGGGTCTCACCACCCTTTTCAATTCACAAAAGAGGCTCTACATTCATTTCTAATATTGCCGTCCAAAATGGACACCCAATATTTTCTCTTGAACTACATTATTTTACATCTTATTTTGTGTAGAGTTCCGTTTTATGTTTCGGTAGGTAAGATCTGAGTTTACGTACCTTTTCTATGTACCTAAATGCAGACCTATCATAAATTAGAAAAATGATTTTGAATTTTTGGCACCTTACGCAATAAGTTATGATTTTCAAGGCGCTGTGCCTTGTTTATGCTACACACTTATTGCGCATAAATACACAACTGTACAAAAATATGAGAATTTATATATATTCAAAATTTTAAATTTTCAAAAATTCAATTTTCCCTGTTTTCCTGGTTCATGGCGTCTGTAGCTGTTTGGTAGTGTTCGGCGTCGCTGGTGCAACAGATTAAACGGGTGAGTTCTTAGACTTTTTTTTACGTGTGTTCCTTATAGTGCACGTGTATTTCGTTTGTTTGATCCGGATTCGACATAAAGTAATGACATAAGGTAATGACTTCCGTTCCAAACTTTCACATAAATGATATAACTAACATTTAAAAGAAGATACATAATAGCACTGGCTCTTATCAACTTCACAATTAGATCATTTCTGCGACCATTTTGGAACAAAAGCTTTTTTATTGTCAGTACTTTTACGTCGAACACACATCAAAGACTCAAAATATACTGGTACTACAGGGAACTGAAAACCCACGCACCGCAGGAACACATTAGGGTGCATTTAGCAATGACTGGCATATTTAATTTTCTGAATCAATAACACTGTTAATACTGGAAATGGGTTTTCTACTCATTTCTAATATTCCACTACAAACTTGCATGGAAATTGACCCACTCGTCTATCTGATATACACAACGTCACCAACAAAATGGAATATATCCTATACCTAAGTCATTGTACGTTGGTGCAATCCGTTAGCAATTTCGTTTCATAGTAGCTGGACGATTTATGTAGATTTGCATTAATAATCGATAAGTAATAACCGTTGTTAAAAACTCAGGATGTAACATAGAAACTAAAAATGGTTCCTTTTTGACTTGCACCGAGAAACTCAAATTATGAACACTACATATCTATATTATTTATTAGGTGAGAATCCTTCAGTTCTATTTACAAATTTCCAAATTATTCTCTGTAACACTTTGGGCCGCAGGGGCATCCACTGGTTAAATATAGGATATCCTATTCATCGACCATGAATACATTTATTTACGTGGTTCGATCCAAGAATTTCATAACAGAATAGCCTGTTGGAAGACGTAATAATGTAAATATACGTATATACTCAATTTTAGATTATAGTTAGGAATAATTTAGACTGTTTACTTGTTAAACTTGATGTTATAATCTATTTTATGTTCTAACTCGTCTTATAATTGATAATGGTTTGATGGAACATGACATTAACCTCGAGTTAACTTGCAGATAACATAAAACATGCCCTTATTTGAAATGCATTATTTCTATTTTTTACCGCCTTTACCGCCTTTATTAATATGGCCAAATTGTAAATTAGGTGGACGGGGTTACCCATGCAATTTGTAAATATTACACACGCGTGTTATAAAGTATTTAACTGTTATTATATTGTTCCTCATAAGTCATGTTATTTTCCACCGATACCAACCTTATTGATCATATGATTATAGCGTCAACATATATTCACTTCAGTATGTTCGAGATTGATAGTCAAAGACCGATAGGTAGGTCTCGTATGACCTGCTATGACCTAGTTATAGTCTCTACGCGTTACGGATGGGTCAAGTAAATTGGTCAAACGAGACCTGCCTGTCGGCCTTTGACTATGAATTTTGGACATACTGAAGTGAATATATGTTAACGCTATAATCATTATATTATATTCAATTGATTGCGTACGCGCCAGTCGACAGTGTTAAATACATATTTAATTATATTATAAATACTGTTTCTATTGTGGGGTATTGCGTATTTGATCGGCTTGGATGGACGACTTTGAAGATGTTTCTTCGCACAACATGTACTAATAATGTTTGTCGGATGTCTTGAAACATTTGAAATAAGGATAAATATTTAATTCTAATTATTTTTATATAAATATATTTAACCCACCACGGCTGTTGTATTTACAGCCCGGGTTATACGACACTCATTAAAAATGCCTGGTGGTTTTATTATAAACTTTATTTCTAGCATTTTGGTTTATGCTTTTTGTTATAGATCAATACCTATAATTGCATAAACTTTATTAATTTATGATGAGAGAATGCACAACCTTCCTCAACGTTAGACAGATGTCATGGATTATGGATTAATATATTTAATAATTTGTATTATATTATATTTTTGAATAACTCACATATTATATTATATTATTTTAATTATTTTGTAATACCAACCATTAGATTCCTACTATTAAATTAGTATCATATTTTTTACAATTAATATTATAGTTGAAATTATATTTTTTATTACTATATTATTTATATTATTTGTTAAATCAAAAAAAAATAAAAAGTAAAAAAATAACAAGGAAAATTATGGAATATATCAGTCCGAGAACAGATCTGTGCTCTGAACACCCCACCTTATTATGTATTTTGCATATCAAGTTGTCTATTTTAATTGCACTTTTTCGATTTTATTATGATTGGTAATTTGGATGTTAAACATTTTAGTTTATAGCTATAGCATAATTTATTCGATTGAGAATTTTTAGAGATTGTTATATATATTTGTAAATTTTCTAATTAATATTTAATGTGTTTATTTAATGACTAATTTTATATTTTATCTCCATTTTGACTATATTCAGACATTTTCAAATATAGCTAAGTTCTACAATGAGCAAATCTTCTTATGAGCCGTATATGGTCGATTCTGACTTCGAATCACCGCTCTCCGTCGAGTTAGACGTTCGAAGTAAGTTTGTTAATAGAATAACCTGATGTTCCGCATACCGTGACATTAAAAATAGAGAACAAAACTTTGGGAGACCAACCAGATGCCACAATGATGCCACAACTCACCACAATGAGTTATGTTAAAGTTAACTCAAGGTGGAAATATAAATGTGACACATTCACTTACCGTGAGATAAAACACAATTCAAACATCCATAAGACCTTATTGCTTACTGTAATTCTGCGCTGGCTAAAACAAAATGGTTAATTTCATGTTCAATTAAACCCATTATCAATGATAAGACGAGTTGTGACTTAAAATAGGTTCTAACATCAAGTTTAACCAGTAAACAGTCTAAATTATTCCTAATTATTTTCTAAAATTTAAAATATACGTATGTTTACATTATTACCTCTTCCAACAGGCTATTCTGTTACGAAATTCGTTGAACTTCTTGGATCGAACCACATAAATACACTAGGGGCCACCTTAACGCACGACCTTCGGCGAAAAAAAAGTGGTGCATTAAGGTAGGTTTGGTGCGTTAAAGTGGCCTTTGGTGCGTCAAGAGAAATTCGGCTATTTGACCATTAGACTTATGCTTTTGTGGTAGTATGTCGGATTGGCTC
>SCLF01043070.1:0-12070 GCA_004367975.1 Mesochordaeus erythrocephalus
AACTTGAGAAGAATCAATTGTACGCACTTTTCGTAATGTAAAACTTTGATCGTGAAGCCAAACTCTATAACATCTCAAATGTTAAGGGTATTTGATAGATTTTACCATAGACCCGTTATGCGGAGTGAGCGTGAAGTATGTCGGATTGGCTCGGAGGTGGGCTTATTTAACGCGTCATGACTCAAGCTATAATATTCAAAAGTGATAAAACCACTAATTTTTCCGTGAAGATCGCAAAATATGTTCACTAAAAATTCGACTCGAAACAACTGCGTTAAAACTATATTTCAGGACGATCAAAGTCACGAAGGATTATAAATTTGGGCATTTTGATAATATATTCGGAACCGCAATGAAAAACTATCAGACCCACGGCAGATACATTATATATATCACCCTGAAGACATGCGTCTTTCAACTCTGTCTAGCTGTTCCATTCGGTTCATCCTTATTATATTGTTACCTCCAAAAATATAAAAATAGTTTAATTTCTGAATATATAACTATTATATATTCCTAAATATCGATGCCCTAGTAAACTCAATAGGTCACCGTTAATTTATAAGCCTATTAATTACAACTTTTGTTAAAGCCCACTGCACATGTATTAACAAACAGTATTCAGTTGCTTCCAACTATTTTCCCTACAATATAATGCTATAAGTTCGTTCAATGAATTACATTATCTATTGTTTTAACTCTTATTTTGATGATCCTAAAATAAGCAGTCGAAATATTTGTTAAAGCAACAAACGTATTGGCCTAATTGTAGCAAAATTCACGCACAGACCTAGTATTGCAAGAAATAAAATTTAGATGTTAACGTCCAAGATTTTGAGCATCAGCAAAAGTTGCTATGATTTCGAGAAAGAATATTATACGAGTCAGCACATTGGCTCCGTTGAAGAGGAAATCGACAAAATACTGGAGTTCAGTCAGAAAATAATATTTGAATTTGAAAAATCTTCACAAAAATCTGATGAGGCTGGCGGTAAATTGAAGGACGATGGAAATCACTTATATAGAAGGAAAAGGTTTCATGATGCGATCACCTTATATTCGCGTGGCATTAAGATGGCAAAGGTATGTGTAGAGGAATAATTTGATCGAGCCCATCGTATTTTGATATTATAATAGTATTAAAAGTTCTAGCTCGATCGAATTGTACTTTGGATGAAATAATGCGCGTAATCATATGTCTAGTGCCAATCGATATTGGGTGAACTTCATTCTAATCGATCCATATGTTTCTTCGCACTTTCGGATTTTGTATGTTCATATAGAGACTGTACAGCAGCACTGGAATACAAGTATGGGAATGGACTAATTTATTAATGGCGAGTGAGCGTCAGTTTTTAGGTCTGATTGTTGAACTATTTGTATAGTTTACTTTATACTACTAAACGATTTTGGTTTATTTGAACTAATGAGCATTATGTCATTTACCGAGCTACAAATAAGTTTTAATTTTAGTTGTATAGTTACAAATTATTTAACCATATTAGTAATTCGCGAACTGTCGAATAATAAATAAAATGTGTTCCTAATTTATCCGACATCTTGAACTTACTCTATTTCGTTGAATTTTATTGTGTGAATACAAATCTATGAATTTTAAATTTTGTCCCAGATTTTACGGACAAATAGTTATCAGTATTGTTAGATTTACAAATAGTACCGAAAACCCGAAACCCTAAAAAAATTTCCCCAGCAACCAATTTCTTTCAGTTGACTGTTCGTGACAATATAAATCAGCCTTTCCTTTCGTCCAAATATTCACTCCTTCATAATTGTTATAATATTTACCAAGCTCAATCATCATAACAAGGTCACCGGTTCGAGTTGTAAGGTGTCTAGGGAAAACCACCTGTTTTCACTGAGAATAGCGGTTAAGTGTATATCTCAACAGAATATGTATATTTATAGATGGTCTCTGGATCGGTTCCTAGCAGAATTACCAGGCATACAAATTTGGTTTCCCGATCTAAGTGCGGTGAAAATTTTCCTGCACATGGCGGTTTACAACCCTTTTTTTTGCAGCGAAAAATATATGTCGTGGAAGCGCTAGGGGCGTCTATAAGCAGTTAATAAGCTGGTTACTACCAAAGTGTATTTATGAGGTGACAGATACTTGTCACCTCTGGAATTTAAGTGTAATAATATTCCCATGTTCTCGGTTACATCAATGCCATCATTCATCAAGTCAAATAAAGAAGCACTTTTTAGAAATATAACACCGGTTACATATACCTAGCTGCGTATGGTCAGCAATCCATGGAGGGGCCGCGCAATCTGGTGATTGTATTCTGAAGATTTCACATGGTCCTACAAGGCCGAATGAGGATCTTTATCAAAAACCACCGTGCCACCATTCCCGTCGATATTTCAGCGTAGCTTATCTGCAGCTGCAGCACTTTTTGTAACTTATTCAATTTTAAGTAGGACCTCAGTTGATCAGTAGTTCTGTACGGATTTATGATCGCAACGAAATAACTCGTACAGTTGAATCCACTAGTTTAAAATTAATGGCATCCAGTCTTTTATTATTCCATATGACAAATGATGAACAGTTCCGTCACAAATAGACGCCTTGATTGCCTAACATGTTGTTGGTACTAATTACAGGCAGCAACATAGTGTCCCCATTTATCGCTGTACGCATAAATGTGGACTTCCAGTAAGAACTGAGCCTATCTATCAGTACAGTGGGCACCAGTAGTCACATATATAACACGAGATCGATTGGAGATTTACGCTCCTCAGTATAGTACGTGTGGACGGTAAAATTAACATCGGACACTTTGAGTTTCCCCGATTTTACCTTTTGTAAACTATTGACAACGTCATTGAGCTTACCTGCTTTGTGTTAATTTTGTTTATAATCTTACTCCAAGCCGTTATTCTCGCCGTTAAACTTGATTTCAGCAACGCAGTTTTAGCCCCGAGTGTCTCCAAACCCGCTCAAACTTACACTACAGAAACTCAGTTCACCCCTGCTGTTAATGGGGTAATCATTTTCTTCTTAAATTCAGATCCCGAAATACACCAAGTACACTTCCATTGAATATGAACATAAAGCAAAATCACAAAATACTACGATTGTGCATAATGATACTCTAGGAATTATAAATTTGGTGAACATCTTGGTCCAGCGTAAATAAGACTAATTATGTCAGTTGGACATAACTCCCCGCCTTGTATAGGGAGATATGAGAAAGGCGGAGTCAAAAATTGAAGTCAAACTCTATAACATATCAAATTTTAAGGGTACTTCATAGATTTTCGCATAGACCCGTTGAGGCAAAAAAATGTGATTTATTGACGTATGTCCGATTGGTTCGAAAGTGGGCTTAATTAACGCGCCATGACTCAAGCTCCAATTCTTCTCAGAGGACCGACCCCGAATTCTTAAAACGTGACCAGTTATAGGCCCACAAAGTTATAGCCCAAATTTTCAAAAAAGTGACAAAATCACGGATTTTTCACTTTGCGGTTTCATTATGATTTAGAAAACATGCCACGGTCCAATAGTATGTTCACTAAAAATTCGACTCGAAGCGATGCCCTAAAAGCACCTAATATAAGAAAAAAAATTTCCATTTCGACAATGTGACTTTCGAGGCCCATAGCTTTAAGACAAATAATGGCAGTATGTTGGATGCCCACGGGCCTTATTAATCTAGCACGATTTAGTTCGGTGAGCTGCCATGCTCCCATGAGCTAAAATTAACGTTTAAACAAGGTGTGTTTGACATGTCTGTCTTTAGAGGGGGTTAACTGTACGAAGGCGTATAAATTTGGACATTCTGAAACTAGGGGAGCTCGACCAGATAGGTGTGTTGGAGTGGAGTTAAATGTGTGCGTATGCTATCGCTACCAAGTTTGATTAACTTGCTTGTCATTTGAGGAATAGCTGCCTTACGAAAGTACTGTCGTGACTATTTTATCCAATTGTTTTCAATTTCCGGAACGGCGTTCGTCAGAAAGAAGGACAAATTTCGTTTTTTAAATATGTAGACTATTCGTTGCAGTATACAAATTTCTGTATTTTGTTCAGCATTGACGTGTATATATTATCCATTTCCTAAAAGCGACGACAAACCAGATAGGCTTGCCAAGCTAATAACACGAAAAATGCAATGTGAATTGAAATTCCGACCAGGCCAGGAATGCACAAAAAAACAGAACCATTATTTTAGTCCAAAATTATCCATACAAGCTTGCTTTGGATTGGGTGTGGTGGCAAGTGAAAGCATAAGTGATGGAGAACTCATTATGGTGGAAAAATGTCAAGCATCGTGTCCTATAGTTAGTTCTGAATTTGGGCATTATTGTTTCCACTGTTATAAGTTACTAAAAAATCCTATGCAATTTGTATCTTGCGAAGGATGCTCTCTGTACATTTATTGCTCATTCAAGATTAGAGTGGACAAACGTTTCAGTATTTTTAAGTATGAGTGTTGATAACTACTTTTGTTTTCAAATTTTGAAATCCAATTAGTGGTAAGTAGGGTAACTATCTCTTAGAGAAAAATTCAACTTTTTTATGTCCCGATTTTTTACCAACTTTTAAAATGTATCGCTTTTTGGGTTATAAAAATTTCCCAAGCGTTATGGTTGTCAAAACTCTTTTCAAATGTTTAAGTGCAAATTTAACATTAATCATACGTACTTGATCGAGTGATAAACTCTAATAAAGTGCAAAAATAACTCCTGGAATTTACACAAAGAATACTGTAATTATACTGACACACTAAATTCAGCTGGAATTTCGTTTTTAGGCAGGGGACATCATTAATGTCGTATACACATGTTATACTATTTATTGATGATCCTATATGGACTATGATTAGCATATAAATTGCTGTTGGCTAATCCAACATACTTGAACATTACTTCGGTCGAAAGAGCAAGTAATTTCCCGGTTGAAGGCATGGTAGAAAGTAAAATAATGTTACTATCCTTACCGTTATTGGATAAGGAAATGGACGGACCCTCCGATACATTTTCTTTAAAATGGTTTTTATTATAATTCGTTAACACTGGATATTTTGGTATTATCTTTATTATTAATATCTTTTAAATAATATTTAAATACTTGGAATGATTTGGTAGATATTTAAAAGATATATAAAATTATTGACAAAAAAATAGTTTGTGGTTAGTTGTCACAGACTTTGCGGTGAGTTTCTCAGTCAAAATCTGATGCGTAACTTGGTATGTTTCAAGGGACAAAGCAACGGATACCAAGGCTAAACATTGAAACAATCGAATCCGGACGTAAACGTAGACTTTTGTGTCGAGGCTGATGCATTGGCCCATGCTATGATGTATGCTACACATGTGTCAAAATCACGAATTTTTTATTGCTGCAAAAATACAGCCGAAAAAAACCCTGCAAGGTCCCAGTGTATGTTCACTACAAATTTGACTCAAAACAGATGTAATTAATGGTATACTAGGGGGGGTCGAAGTCAAGGGTATCGATTTTGGCCATGTGATTTCGAGGTCCATAATGGCAGTTTGTTTTGGAGACTTTTATTGGATGCCCAGACGCCTAATTAATCTAGCACCAATTAGTTTGGTGAGCTGCCATGCCCCATGAGTTAAAATTAACGGTTTTATAAACGGTCGTTTTCGAGTTTTTGGGGGTTAACTGTACGAAGGAGTATAATTTTGGATTGGGAACTGCCAGAAAAAACTCTATCAGATCCACTAATTCCCGTTAACCGACCTTTTGTATCTTTGGACACGGGGGAGGGGCCAGTTTTGACACATGTGTGCTATTTATGCCGTTTCCAAGATCACGGCCCTGGTTTAAGACATTTTTTTCATTTGGCCTTGAATCTGCTGAAGTTGCCGAAGTCGGTCTAACTGCAAGATAAATATCAGTGGCAACAAGGTTTACAGTTCGTTGTACAAAGTGACTTCCGGATTCCGCACAAGTTGTTTGAATACAAAACTCCCTATTTTGTTTGTATTCATTCACTTCACATTGTAATTCTTCTTTAATCTTACTTCATCTTACTTCTTTAGTTAAATGTCCACTTGTTGTTGAAATCCGTGTGCGTTGTTCACAAAGCAACCAATTAACCGATAAGTATAGGAGACTACAGTATAAATAGTAAGGGCCTACTATCGCTTGACCATTTCCTCAAGCGATACTACTTTACAAGTTTCGTCATCAGTTTGCGTTAGTCGGCAGCGTCTTTAATTGGGGGGGGGATCAACTTGCGGTTACTAACGGCGTTTTCAATATTTGTTTTAAATAATACGGTTTCCAATGATAAATTATTTACACGTTTTAGCAAATAAATTTAACGATTCCATGAATTAAGATTATACTTACGAATAGCGTTTGTAACACTGTTATAGCATAAATACGCGTTTACTCCTACAGAACGTTTATTATTGAATACAAATCGAAGCCATGTGATTTTTAGCAGTCTAAAATATTGACAGTGGTCTTATCTTTATTTCTCCTGAAGGTGAATATATTCTCCATGACGTTTTAATACATTGAAGCATCGCTTTAAAAAGAACTAGGTCTCGATAAAAAAAATATTATCCAAGCCGCAGGACCGAAATCAAGCAGCGATCTAGTTTCGTCGGATGGATATTTTGTATACTACAGAGCTGTTGTCTAAAATAGCACAATACCCTCAAATTAGAACGGTATTATTCTCTTTACAAATATTACGTTATCAATAAAGAGCAGAAAATAGTGAGAAATTACACCCAAGGGAATATTTAGAACAAATTGCGCTTTCAACATTGACTTTCAGCGAAAAAATTAATCGAGAGAACTGCTTATAATTGCGGTCATACAATACATTTGTATATTTTACGTTTATAACTGCTGTCTATCGTATCACAGTTACTTATTGTATTATAAACCAATTTCTGATAAATCGTAAGTTCTGTATAAAGTTAACCCCATCTTAAAAAACTAACAATGTGAAATTTGTAATACAACTGTGCTGACAATTTTGATGCTAATGCCCCAGAAGTTAGAAATTTTACCTGATTGTATAAATGGTAGTGAATATTTCACTTTTAATGAAAAGTTTGAACCAAATTTGCCGAAATGCCGCATTCAGTTCGTCCTCTAGATAAGTGCCGAATATATTTAAATTATTTCATCCAAATGTCGTCCAATCACAATAGGTCGAATATATAGCATAGAAATCTACCACAATAGAATGCGTAAAATTCCAATACAACCATGGTGAAATCCAAACTGCTTCTGTGCGAATGTATCTTTTGGAAAGGGGTTTAATAATGATTAATGAAAATTTCTCGGTACATATTTGAAAATTTGTAAACCACCTATAAGTTATCGTTACATCTCGTGGCTTTTATGCAACAAAAAAGGTTAACTTTGTTTTATAAATAGACTTAGCTATATGTTTTATTTAAGTAACATGCGGGTGGAGATTAATCGCCTGTCGTTAAGAAGATGTGCAAACTTGCTGTATATAGTGCAAATGAATTCCTCTGTTATTTACGAAGATGATAAACCAACCGCTGCTGCACTTTTCAGCAATTTATCTCTGCTGAATCATTCTTGCCTTCCAAACATTATAATCAACTATACTGGGGACGATGTTGAAGGAATATGGTTCAGTATTCCAGTTACAACATTCATATATAGAGCAGATTGGCGACGCGGACAATGCGAAACATATGTTTTCTGTTTTATCAGAGTATATGTGATTGTGCGTGCTTCAGAAATTTATATTATTTCGAACCATTTTAAAGTTAGAGCAAATAAAATGATTAAACCCGGCGAAGAACTTTTAAACTCGTATATTGATCTTAATTTACCAAAAAAAGAGCGTATGGATATGCTGAAAAGTCAATATGGCTTTATTTGTAGATGTAAATTATGCATGTGATATTTAATTTAGACGAATTGTCAACAATTCCAAGTTGTCAGTCTTCTGAATCGGGATATTTGATATATATTTGTCATTACGTGAAGATTAAAATAAGTTCCCTCTCGTTCGAAGCAGCGCCTTTAGTAGGGATTGGAAGGTGAGTATCAATCCCGACGCAGTATTTGTGGGGATGGTGATTGGAATTTAAAAGGCAATAGGCAATCCCCATCGTTCCCCCAACTTGGTTCGAGAACTACATTTAACATTAGGTTTCTTTCTTTATAAAACTAATTTGATGCGAATATTTATACGTCCAGTGAATAACTTTCAAATATGATTATAGACCTTGTTAGCAAATTTGTACAGCTGAGCACGTGCGGGTTAAGTAGATTTTTAGCATTTCCATTAAATATCACTTATGTGTACTTAAACACATATGATTTATTAGTGGTGGTGGTTGCTCTGTTTGTAAATAATAAGTCTACTTACATATTAGTAATTGAACTGCAACCTTTAATTGTTAAATAAATATTAGTTTGGTTACATTTCTTTCCAATGAACGTTCGCCTGTATAATAAGGTGACCAGATGGACATTTTTCGAAGTTTGGAAAAAAGTCGGACGCCTCTTGTTAGATAATCTATAGAACAGCGGGCGGAGAGGTCATCATCCCTAAAAACCCCCAAAATGTTTTCAAGCTACCAGTTATGGTTATATATTCGACATATATCGAGACACGAGTCAAAAAACTGGACAACAGCGTGGAACTGCTCAACCTACTAACTAACGCCTTCTAATGGAGCAGCCTACTTTTACCTGAATATACCCATGAGCCCATGACCTCCTTCAAGGCCAACCAAAAATGCAAGCTATTTGAGAGTATAAATATAACAGCCTTTTTAACACTCTACGGTAGCGACGATATAGCTCAGTGGAAGAGCTCTAACTTGTAAGTTGCAGGGCTTGGTTCCGTTCCCGATCTTGTCCGGGAGTTGTAAGCTATTTGAAAGTATAGTTATATTAGCCTCGTTAACGGTCTAGCGTGTCGAAGATATAACTCAGTTGAAGAGCTCTAGCTGACAAGTTGTAGGACAGGGGTTCGATTCTATCATATTTTATTTTTGATATCCTTAAAGCCACTAAGCTAACAGTAACGGTTCCATCTTTTACTGTAAAAACTGTCATGGTAAAATTTATCATAATAATATAATATTTTTTTTGTAATCTGCCAATCTTTTAGGCCGATTTTGTTGGTAGGCATTTGTCAATTGTGAGGATCGGGATCAACAATCGAAAAAGGGGATTGGAATGGGTGGGTGTCTTCATTGAAAGTGAAAATGGGGATGGATACAGCCGTGGGGATCGATCCCTTTACATCCCTGATATAAAGTTCCTCTAGGACTAATTGACACTAATCGTCCATGATTTGTTCTCGTGTACCTCTGAATATCGCTGTTTGCTGCTCAACTAAGGAATGGATAAGAAAAAAGCCAGAGAAATTTGGCTGATAATGTTCCATTTTGGATCATAATAAGACCTTGGGTTTTTACAGTAGCTTTTGAGCTTGTGTTAGTTAACAACCTCAAGGTTCATTAACGGGGCCAGAGTATTTACACTTGAGTACAGCTGGGAGGGGTACTTAATTGTGTCAAGATCAAGATTTTCCATTTTTCAACATTTTAGCGTTAAGTTACAAAAATGGCAATTTGAAAGCGTGCTTTAAGCGCACTGCTTAAAAAAGGCTAACATAGCATTTTATATCGTTAAGGGTTCATTAACTACATTCATTTGGTTAACAAAAATTGCTTGCTGAATAGGAATTTGCTGAACGATATTAGCTTATTCTAAGGCCACTTCAGCCCATAAACATTTCGCGTTGCTTGCAATGGCAAACTCCCTCGGTAGATTGGCAGGGAAATCCAGGAAAATGTTCATTTTAGCAACAAAAAAAATTTAAGCTACAATAACTACAAGGGTACTAATCTCGATTAAAGCAACTGGATGTCTCCACATTTTTAGAACTGTGGAACATTCAGTTGTGGTAACGTAAGATATCATCATCTTACTTGCGTATATTATCATCTTGCTTGCGGTACAGAGGCCATTCGTCAGTAGTTGTTACTTACGTATAATGACCGGGAAAATAATAAAGCTTTAAAGTTTCTTTATAATTAACCCATGCTGCATGCTCTATTGTGTGTTGGATTTTACATTATGCTTGCCAATTTTTGTCCTGGTCGTGGTTGCGGCTTCGTTTCATGCACAAAACATCCATTTGAGAACATTCAATTACCTCTTGTTATCACTGCTAGTTTTTAAGGTTGCATAGAGAAAAAGTTTCCTACTAGCTGAAGGTCCAAGCAAGGGGATTTTGTCGCTTAATCCTAAGAAGGAAAATATAGTTGACCATCAGCAACAACTCATCAATGACCAAGAAATAGACATCAAGCTGCTGCAACACCGGGTGAATAAACTCACGGAAATCGAGAGCGACGCCTTTACAAAAGGCGAACTAAAAACCATGCTGCACGAGTACAAGTTGGTGGAAGCACTGGACCAAAATTAAGTACTAAATTACTCTGCTTCAGAATTCCCAGAAGCGGGAAATGAAATTGAGATCAGAGTAAACACTGACGATGAAGGACTATTGAATACGACCGTCACAACCCATGATTCAACGAACGCAACTGGAGCTAAAGTTTCAGAGCAAGAGTCATACAAGCAAGCGGAGGAATTGAAAGCGGTCTAGTTATAAATACACTATGTTATAATACACTATGAACTTCTTCAAATGGTATGAAATCAGTATAGCCAGCAACGATGCAAGAAACTGGAACTACCAAAAAAGCGGGAAAAAAAAAGAAAACGAAACTACATGTTATCAAAGCGAGCATTACCGACCAAATGACCAAAGGCGGTAGGTAAAAAACTTCCTGCACATAGCCAATGATGCAAGCATCACGCTGCGTCACTGCAATAGGAAAATACATTATACAAATTAAACATGCTGGAAACCTGTTATTGCCACAAGTTGCTACATAGATGAACACAGTGGAGTGAACTAAATAACGTGACGTCGCTGAAATTTACCACGAGCGTGGTGTAGTGGATCATGTCGAGTCAGTGAGATCCGGAGGTAAGTTGTACGGTCCGTATGATCCCTACGGTTCTCATTGGTAAAAGTGCGAATTTACACAGCCTTTAAGAAAGGTTAAATAGTATATTTCATTCAATCGGTACAGTACGGTCAGGCAATTTTAATATAATATCGATGGACAAGGATACGTATAATTATATGAATTAAATAACCCAAAGTGACTCAAATTACTAAACGCCTGTCAAAAGCTCACCGAACTAAATTGTACTGGATTAAGTAACCCAGAGCATCCAATAAAAGCATCAAAAACATATCAAGATTATTTTTTTTAAAGCTATGGACCTCGAAGTTCACATTGTCGAAAATGGAAAAAATTGACATTTAGTCTTTGTGCAGTTGTTTCGAGTCATGTTTTCTAAATCATAAAAAATCGAAAAGTGAAACATTCGTGATTTTGTAACTTTTCGAAAATTTGTACTTTAAAAACCCCATTTTTGGGCTATAACTAGGTCACGTGTTAAGAATTCGGGGTCGGTCCTTTGAGAAGAATTGAAGCTGGAGTCATAATGTAAAATTTGCATAAAGCGTTAAAATATTTTACATATATATATTACAAAATAACGAATTTTCCACTTTTCGATTCTGTTATAATTTAGATTATTATCTCACTATTGAAACAAGTGTTTGAAACAAATTGGGTTAACATCTATTGCTTTGTATCATTTCAGCGACGTTTAGATCTAGTGTCCAGAGTGCCCCCGGTGGTCTAGAGAGCAAGAGGTCGGTTAACGAGACTTAGCCAGTCTGATAGAGTTTTTTCCTCTCATTACAGAATGTCCAAAATTATACTCCTTCATAACCTTAACCCCCCAAAACCCCTATTGTGAAGCCTTAAATTACCATAACTTGAGAAGAGTCAATTGTACGCACTTTTCGTAAAGTAAAACTTTGATCGTCAAGCCAAACTCTATAACATATACAATTTTAAGGGTATTTGTTAGATTTTCTCATAGACCCGTTATTTGGAGTGAGCGAATTTAAGTCAAAACTGTCATTTCGTGGAGTATGTCGGATTGGCTCGAAAGTGGGCTTAT
>SCLF01043181.1:0-12062 GCA_004367975.1 Mesochordaeus erythrocephalus
AACTTACGAGTTAAAATTATTGATAAATTATTTCTGAATATTGGGTTCAAAGTATTTCGCCTGGACTTCAACTCTGCACATATAATATTAACCCGCGTGGTATTTGTTTTACTTCTAATATACCGTCATATTTGATGTTGACTCTTATACGGTTCAATGAACCTAATATTGACGCGCGTCGAATTTAAAAGTTAGAAATTGGAGCCTGAGAAGCTATACAATCTGGTTACTTAACGTACTTAATGTTACTTCCCGATAAAGTACGAAAATCAGAATGTAACCATTATACACGTGAAATTTCTCGGTCAAAGATATGGCTAGACACAAAAAATTTTCAGTGTACCTAGCCTAATAACATATATGTATTATTAGTAATTATTTGGAATCATTTAATTCAATGTTAGAGGGAAACTGATAGCTAACGTTTACGAAACAAATTTCCAAATTAATATATCAGTTGAAAGCGGGAACACGCAGCTAACTAATGGTAAATATTTCATTTAAAAATATTTATTAGTTTCTATGGTAGAGGGAAACTAATAGGAAGAGTTATAGACAAAAAAAATTCTCGATTGGACACTTAGTAGTTTTTTGCTCAGTACACGATTTCTAGAAGCATGATCTCCAAGCTAAATATATAATTTGAAAGCGTGAGCACTCAGCTAACTAATGGTGCAAATTTCATTTTAAAATATTTATTAGTTTCTATGGTAGAGGGAAACGAAGGACTCCTCGTTTGGATGGTAAAAACATGATGGGTGTGACCCCAATTTTTAACAAGTGACAAAAATCACGAATTTTTCACTTTTCTATTTTTTACGATTTAGAAAACATGCCAAGATCCCAAAGTATGTTCAATAAAAATTCGACTCGAAGCAACTGCTTTAAAACTAACTTTCAGGACGGTCAAAATCAATTTGATCCATTTTTGAACAATGTAACTTTCGAGGTAGATAGCTTTAGGACAAATAATCGATGCTTTTGTTGGATGCCGTGGGGTCTACCTAGTCTACCCAATTTAGTTCGGTAAACTACCATACGCCTCTTTACCTTTTTACGCAAATCTAATTCTTGGCACTCAAGTGCCAAAAGCGATCATGGACTATAATCCAAAATAGGCTGTGACTGTTAACGTGAAGTCTATAAAAACGAAACACGGAAAACCAATTAGTCTGAAAAAGTACGGAAATGCCGAAATCAATTTTCTATGATGAAATGGCGCTATACCGGTGAACGTGTCGACATGTAAGACAGCTGTCATGAATAGTAAAAAATTGGAACTCTTTCGATTGGGCCACTTATATTTTTTGACTATAGTTTTCCCGCGCAAAAATACTATGTTGCTAGCAACTCCACAAATTCAATTTTTTTAGTTTTTAGGTACGTCGAAAAACTGGTCGATGAGTGAAAATAGGGTTAAAAGGTTCACAGTAGTTAAATATGTAACTATGTTAAATATGTAGCTATGTTAAATATAAGGTTTGTAGAGACAACCCCATCTACGCTGAGAACATATTTTTTTACGCCACCTAATGTTCATAAACGTGAACCACGAGATAAAGAAGAACCATCTGACATACAGAACAAGTCAGCACTACAAAATATGCAGAGCGAAACAGAAATACCTCATACACAGAAGGCT
Source organism: Mesochordaeus erythrocephalus (assembly GCA_004367975.1). Lineage (NCBI taxonomy): Eukaryota > Metazoa > Chordata > Appendicularia > Copelata > Oikopleuridae > Mesochordaeus > Mesochordaeus erythrocephalus. Next base: position 1,643 of record SCLF01043181.1, read on the forward strand.
GAACCGCCTGATGCATCGCCTGACGCATCGGCGGATGCACTGAACAAAGCGGTACCACTTGAAGTATAAATTAGGAGGGATCACCCTAGACTATTAAATTTTTATTGCAAATCTAGTTAATTGAATTATTGCTTCTACAACCGCTCTACTGGTTATAGAACGCGACTCAAGTAGCTCCGTAAAAAAATTAAATCGACATAAATTCAGTCAGATCGGCTACCGCCCAAAGTCGCAGACCATTTCGAAAACATCTGCGACTTTGGGCAGTCCCCATCAGATCCCATCGAGGTCGATCAAAAATAAATCATTTAACCAGTGGAGACCGGGGGCGAAATATCCGGTGAAACCGTTTAGGGATTTTTGTCCCTACGTTCTTCTTTTCCATTTCAATTCAAATCGGGGCAATATTTTCCGTTGAAAATTCGAACGATGGAAGCCGTGCTAGCTGGCTATTCAACGGTGTTTGAATTATGTTAATATTGCTTACCGATAAGGTCCATCCATTCGTTCTCCAGATATCTGCGAAAGAAGAGCGTTTTTGGGGTGTTAAGGGACAACGATCCCTTAACGGTATCAATTTTTATTTATTTATGAACAAAATCAAAGGGCTTACGCTTTATGATAGCTTATGCATTCTGCTAGCTTATGCTTTATGATAGAAATTCGTAAAAAGGACTCGCACTAGGAAAAGTAATGTTAACACTAGGGATTTTCCGTTGACCAATCAACAGGGCTGCTGGGGTCGTACCATGACCGAACTCATTGCATTGGCATCCCACAATCAATCATAGAACCAGTACGTCATCTGAGGCTGGCAAATCAGTTTAACATCTAGCTCGAGAAACAATTATGCGTGAAACAGAGGTGAGACCGGAGGTAATTGATGATACATTGAGGACAAAATAACTCACTGTAGTATTGTTAACTTCGAAGTGTGAATACAGTAGTCAAACTTTTTTTAACTGTAATAAAACTTGTTTTTAACTTTATATAAATTGCATATCGTGAGACATAATACTCTGAAAAAGTTGCTATGGAAACTATGCTTTGGAAATATAGCTTTGAAATAATTAACTCTTAACTAATATGGGCTTTCTCAATAATGTTCATAGATGAGGTCTGCTGCCCCCTCATTATATTATTTTTCTTACCCTGTCAAGTGTTATCGCTTAACCAAATGTAATAATTCAGACCTTCTTAGTTACGTATAAGTAATAATAGTTTTTACACGATATTAACACAGTAACTATGGATATAAATTTAATATACGCTGAAAAATACATCCCATATTTATTATTTTTTTACTACGGAATTATTTACTTTGAAACCCAAATTAGGTCACGATTTTTATTATTATTAAGGGCTCACTTAACTCACTGTTGTTTTATCACCATATTTGAAGTATTATCGACCTAGGGAACCATTAATTAATATCAAAATCAGTGGGTATGATTCATTTAATTAAGAAGGGTAATCATGGATTATCGAAAGTTATCAAGGTAATTTACATTCCATTTAGCTTGTCTTATATGGATGAAGGAGCCTGCATGCCCATAATATATTATGTGGGTGGGGCGGTAGTTAGTGGAGACGGGAGCTTATTGAGACAGTGTAAGATCCGTCTCCTCTCACTACCGCCCACCCACATAATACATTATGGGCATTTCCGGTCGAGACACATCCTTCCATTACTTTCAACTGATCGGCTCGCCGATAAACATCCCCAAACTAAGGGGTAGAATTCACGACTCGCGAAATAAAACGCTAATCGTGGCCCACTTGACCCAAATTGGGCCTACTGCATGTCTTAGCTTATTGCCGAATGTCAGAATAACTCATTTAAACAACTTGAAAATATCTTTGACTTGACCTGGGATCGAACTCGGGCCAACATACTCAGAGCGCGGTATGCTATCCGTTACACCATCAAGTCGTGGTTAACTGAGTTACTATTTTGACATTTATACTTTAACTGAAACTTTATTTTATAGCTTTTTAGGCTATTTCGTACCAAGCTAACACATGCTATCAATCACCAGAAGCCAATTTTCAACATACTGTATAATCCGACGGTTTCCGTGACCAATACTCATAGTCGATAGCTGTTTAGACATATTTTTCCGATTCCAATAACCATCTGCAAGTTGAAAGTGATGATATTGGAGGGACAATACCAGCACGATTTTTTTCGCGGCTTTATCGATACCTAAACGTTTCTCAATCCCGCCTACCGTCATTAATCACTGTCTTTCCTAGCCAATGTAGGGGTGCTCACACTGCGATCGAGAGTATTCTAAAAGCTCCGAATGCACATCTCTATCTAGAAAAGTCCTTGACAGTGATAATCGATTCAACAACTCGTCGTAAGCAATAGAAAATACTAAGGTTATTTACAACACAGCTTTTCGCCCACGGTGGCCACAACGACCATCCATAAAGACAAAATCAATTTCCGAATTTTTTCTAATTTTTTTTCTTATAACTTAAGAAAAAAAATGGTACCAGTGTCCCAAAGCAGCCTTTTTCGGCATAGCTGAATCTTTCCTCATTTTCCAATGTTTTTGGCGAATGTTTTCGACCATATCTCGAAAAATAGCCATATCTGCCAATTTTGAAACCGCCATAAATTCCGTATCCATAAATATGGAATAGAATTCGCCTCGTCGAGCTCTATCGTTCAGCAAAAAATTGGGTCATTTGAAGATTTTCACCTTTTTTTTCTATTTTCTCTGTATGGGCTAAAAGCGACGCCAATTTTTCCATTTTCAGCCGTGTTTCCACGGCGTTCAGAAAATGTTTTCTCCATTGCATTATTTCGTGCTCTAATCGTATTTCTCTTGTTCCTGTATATTTGCCTTGGTTTTTCAACGTTTTCAACGTTTTTCAACTAAAATTGTCATATTTTAGTTGTTTTCTCACCAAAGATTTTTTTGTTTCGTATATATGTCCTATCCGTGATTTGTTCTTTCCTCTGCATTGCCATTTTTTTTTGTCAATGTGCGTTTATAAAAACAATTTCTTTATTGCTGTTACGGTGAAAACGCGGTATAATTGTAGGTTATTTTTAACACCAAGTAACTTTTATATCTCAATTCTATCATACATTCGTGAATTGTTACATTTGGTTAAAGGGTAAGAGGGGACATAACGAGAGGATAACGAGATAAGGGACAAAGATGAGGGGCGAAATATTAGATATAAATACCGGGTGTTAATTACTGACCTTGAGTCTCCAAACTCGCTATATGTATCGGTTATTCTCTCTTAGATGCCCTATGATAACCATATGTGTGTGATTCAGGTACTGTTTTATAAACACTGATAGCCTAGTAAGGGTATTATTTAGCCGAAAAACAAAGACTGTTTCCCAATTTTGTAAAATAAGTCCGTGATAGAGAGAGACTGGAATGAAAAACCATTAAAAATGAAAAGTTTTGGAACACATAAATTTTGTGGGAGACGCTTGATATCTTCGAAGATGAATGCTTTAGCAAGCACTCACTTTACTTTATTTAGGGAGAAAGAAAGATTTTCGATACCACCATTTTGCAAGTAGGGCCACTAAGTAGGGCTACGCTTTCCCACATCAGAAAGAGAGAAGAAGGAAGAACGCCATTCCTCCATATTCTGTAGATGCCATCACGGCGTACATGTCCGGTAGTATCCAAACGGATTCCACTTACTTCTCTTTCGGGTAGTCTCTCATATGCTTGCCACCGTTTTATAATACTTGATACCTCCTCTATTCGACAACTATCATTAGGCTGCCCCTAAGCATCTTAATATTCTGTAGTATGTTATTTTCTTCACCAACTTATGGTAGAACGGCGTTAGAACCATCGTTATTCAAGGAATATTGTTCTTTTTGCTTAGTTTGAAATTGAAAATGATCACTATTTGAAGGACTGTTCGTTTGTGAAAACATAATACCATTTGATGGTCTTCCTCGATATATCCACCAAAGCTACTACTGGACAATCCCATGATTCTACATTTGCCGCCTGCCAAAATAGCTTTAGACATACGGATATATATATGTATAAACATGCTATTTTTAACAATTCTGGCATTGTAGACGAGAAGCATCTCTCCATCTACAGCCCGTAAAAATGTACGGTAAATTATTGTTCTAGCAGCTTTTTTATTAAACAAAGTATCACTTTTTCTACCTTAGCTAAATGCTGTAATTTATCCGAACTTGCATCCTCCTTGGTTTCATACGCAAGGCTACATCTTGTTCATATTGTCTAATCACCGCCTCATACAATATATTTTGTTCATAGTTTAAAGAAATATTATGACGAACAAAATTTTTTTAATCTACAGATCTGAGCTGGATGTGGTTGAAGATTGCAATTTTTAATATAAAGAATCAAGCAGTTCGCTTTCCTTGGCCCACTTGAGCGATCAATAAATGTATATTGCGATTTTAATCGTTTCCATTCCTTCAGCATCTGTGATATAACTTTAAATATACATATTAAGAATTTCTACCGTTTGCTTTATTTGTTCTTGTGGTATGGACCAAACTTTGGCCTTGACTGTACCTTTCATTATAGAGGAGTGCTTCGTTGTTGGGATGAATGCTTAACATTCTGCGGGACTTTCCCTCGTGTCTCGTTTAAGCTGATCTTGCTTATCCAGAACGATTTCCTTCAGACGTCACTCTTGAGACATAAGTTCCTCGGCCAGGGCCTCTTCTATAGTTTCCTCTATATGAACCACTGTAGTTCCCTCCCCTCGTATAAGGAACTGTCCCTCTGGTCTTTTTGTAAGTCTCCTTCTTTGCGCGGTTTTTCAGCTTTATTATTTAAGAGCTAAAATTTTTTGTGAGGTAATTCCCCCACTTTCAACAACAGTTCATCACCCTGTGCTACTTGTCGATGAATCTCGCTCATTTTAGATCGAAACGGCGCATATGCCAGTTCTTTCATACGCCCCAGATGTTCTGTTTCTTCCATTGTTGCGTCTGATACTAACATATCAGTCTTTTTGAGTACTTGATTCGCTTGACCTATGATATTGGCCCCCGTATATTTTACTGAATTTTTCTGTTTTTCCAAATCTGCCATTGTTGCTGTAACAAAAGCAGTATAAACTCTTTATTTGAACATTTTGAGTTACATTCACCTCTTTCGAAAGTCATTTATTTTCTGTCTCTATTCTTCATCATCTGACATGTTAACGACTTTAGGATCTCAATCTAAAATCATAATAACTTTTAAACAATCTTCCGGAATAGAATTCGGTTTTTAGTAAGACTCATTTAGTAAGACTCATTTTGTCAAAGTCTTTGTAAGACTTTTCCAATTTTTTGTCTTAGTAAGACTTCTTTTAATAAAGTATAATTAAGACCTTAATTAAAAGTCCATTTTGTACTTACACAATTTTTGAAAACCGAAAAATTGAGTCTAATTCTTGGCACATTTGTGCTATCATTTATTCATTATATTTTCAAACAGTACGGAATTTAGCAGTTCCAGGATAGCCACAACAAGGCTTCTGGTTTCACATTAAATGAGCCACATAACTGTGTTTCACCTATTATATGTTTCTCTTCTGAAGGAATCATTGTCATTGCCGGCAGTCCATACAATTTTCATTTTTTGCACTAGTGTATTTCATTATTATTGTTAGTGCTAGAGGCCATTCCGCAAATAAATGCCCTAGAATCACCATGCTCGTTTGAGTTAGCTTATTTTGCATATAAGCTAGAACTTCGGATAAGATGATTTTCGGTGGGAGACCGTAAACCATTTCTCCCTGTAATCTTTCCGCTGTAATCGTAAAGAAATGCTGCATTTTGCGTTTTCATTAATTGTAAATTGCAATTACAAGTCTTTTTGCCATTTATTAAAAATGTCTTCGGGCTGCATCAGCTACTTGAAAATCCGTTTCAATCCAATTAATATTGAATTCGATATTCAAATCATGAGAAAATTCGAAAATCTGTACCACAATGTCATTTAATTGATTATTTGTACTTACCAGATTTTCGAAGGAACTTTATTATGTATCGGCCAAACTTGTTGATTTCCTTTTTTCGTAAACCAACAATATCCTACCGCAGCTTGAGACGTATCGGTGAATAATACCACTTTTTGTAGGTTTATCGTTTTCTTTGGTAACCAAGATCTCTTGATTTTCAGGTAATCAAGTTTTTGCCATTTCTGTAATTCGTTTCGCAGGTTATCATCAGTGTATGCCCATAATTCATTGGTTATATTTGCTTCCGTTATTATCCGAGTCACTTGTCTAATGTAGAATTTCATTTTTCTGTATGGTACTTGAAAACTAACTGCTATGCCACGTAATCGCTCCAATTGTGCCGAGCCAGGTATTAAGTTTCATTCCCAAAAACTTGAGTTCATTTTGTGGATCAGTTACTGACTTTTCCAAAGAAATAATTCCTCCTCTTGTCTTGCATCGAACCACCCCGTCTTCTGATATGATTAATGACAATGAGGTTTACCAATTGAATTAAATGACGGCGCTAGTTATTTTTCTACTTTCCTTATTAAGTTTAAACAATTGGGGATCTCTTTTATCATACAATTTACATAACTTGTCCTGAAGTTTAATAACTTCCCAAATCTGTTGAAGTCCTTCCATTTTACAAGGAGCCGACCGCTCCTCCATTGTTTCAATGATGCTTCCATCAAAGCATATTCTTGGCTTTTAATCCAATGCTGTCAGTACTAACGGCGTATGAAGTTCCGTTATTTCATGACTTCTCATAAGTGTAATTGCTCCTGTTTGAAGCCAATGTTCCGGGGTATTAACCACAAACTTTCTGTTTGCCTGTAACATAACATAATCAGATTTAAAGATTATATTATTCCTGCCGGTGTGATTTTCAACGGAATTTCATTCGTCCTACTATACCAATTTTCGAAAGTTTCCTCTCTTCTTTCCCAAAAGAATTCTATAGGTAATCTTTTGGTTTTGAGCTGCTCTACAAGATTAGCTGTACTCAAGATTAACTTCCTCTTTAGTGAGCTTGATCTCCATTCAAGTTTCTTCGTCTCTTTTCCGATTAATTTTTTCAAACTGTTTATGAATCACTGTATTCGTTGCTACATTTCGTTGCTACATTTTCAAACACATCAACTCCTTGATGAATTGCCTCATAGGCTTGATCTTGATTTCTTAAACCTGGCATTTCAGTTATCATTAACAACCCTATCTGTTTGAAATCTGAAGAATTCCTTCATAAAAATCCGTTTCATGGGGAAAATATAATTCTACCCAACTTGGATTTATTTTTTCCTTATTTTGTAGTTTTTGAAACCATTCCCATAGTTCCCAACTTTTTGTAATCCAGTGATGATGAAACAAAGCTCCTTGCATTTTACCTTCTATACTAATTACCATTGCCCCACTTCTGTTTACTGGGAATACTATTGGTTCCTTTCCTGTGCCTTCCCACATGACCCCTGAACAAGTACACTACCGTCTCGAATCTTCTCTAACTTCCGTGACTCTCGTGCCGTGCTTACTAACCTTTTACTATTTACTGCTTGATCAGTTTCTAACAACTGCACATGATGTAAAATTCCTCGCAGGTTCATCGCTTGATTGCGGAAGTCTTCTGAAGAGAAACTTCCAGGTCTTGAAAACATACATCGAATAATACTACAACTGTGATTATAATACCTGATGTATTTAAGAAACCGTTCACGTTGCTGTTGACTCTTCTCATTCCACCAAACTTCTCCTTCATTTTTCAGCTGAGGTTGACGCATATTGTCGAAAATAGTGTCAATTTCCGGTCCATATGCTAACGCTCTAACTCCTTGCCAATCTGTTTGAACTTGATTTTCCGGAATCAAAAATTCTATTTTGTTAAACACTTGTTTCTTTTGCAAAACAATTTTATTCTCCAAGTGTTCTGTGTTTTGCGTAGTTTGATTTTGCATCAAATTTGTTAGGCGTTTTAGCTCGACTTCCTTGTCAAATTTTTCTTCGCCCTTTGTTTCACACCGTGTTTTTTCAAATGTTGTTTTATAGCATCCGCCATATTAGTTATGACCAACTTATTTTCCTCCACTATCTTCCTCACTACCTTCCTCAGTACCTTTCTCACTACCTTCCTCATCAACGGATACCTTCATTTGGATATTGAACTACAGTGTCTCCCAGAATATGGTCTGCGACTGTTGCCGAAGGAATATGATCCTCATGTACTATATCTTGAGAAGCATGTTACTTTGGCTCATCTTGATTCTGCAAAATATCAAGTTGAATTTGGAGCAGTTTGACCCTTTTGTTCGAGTCCATGTTTATACGCTTGAACATTTTGATCCGTCATCGTTTCGTTTTCAGTCCACTCGTGAATCTGATTCTCATAACCCAACATTTGAGCTTGTTGATCATCTATTTTCTATTGTTAATTTTTGACAATTGACTCCGTAGTTTTTTGTCACTCGCTTGAGTTTCAGCTGAGCTATGCCCGTCTCTGGAACCTATTTGTCTTCTATTAGTCTGATAATACGCCAAACTTCAGTTTGTGCATCTACGCTGAGCATTTGGTTCTTTCGAATGTTCGTTGCATCCGCTGAACACTCAATAAACGGTTTTATCATTTTTCTCCGGTGTTTGTTGATCGAACTTTGTTCGTCCAACAACAATCTTCCTTTTGTACCTTCACTACCTCCGTTTATCGTCTTAACTTCGTTTTCTGTAACAACATTTTTTCTGCTATGGAAGTCGGAAATGCACATTTCTTTAGATTTTCTCCTATTGAACCGAAAGTTTTTTTGCGTAGGTGAGCCCTTTCAAGTGGGTACATGTTCGACTTAATAAGTGCATTCTTGAACGCCAGGAGTTCTTTTTCCCGGATACGGAGCCTCTCCTTGCTTTCTGAGAACATTTTGGAAAATAATCAGAGGAATGCTCATGTTCTTTTTCAAACGTTTTTACTTCGTTTTCCACCCTTTCTTGCCACGCAAATAAAATAAAACCGCTCCCATAGCCTTTTCTAAAACGTCGCTTTCCAGGATAACTTTGTTCTGAATTGTATCCGGATTTTTTTAATTTAAGGTCGAAAATGGTATTTTTAATGCTTCCTCCGCTTCCTGCGACCATATCCACTTATTTATTTTATATGTGGCCGTAATGAGGCTTCGATTGCTCCAGAAATGTGTATTGCATCCCTCACAAATTTTAATTTTCCAAAAGTTTCAGGTCCTTCTTTTTTTATTTTTTGGCGATTTTATACTTTTTGTGGCTTCTATTCTCTTAATTTCCCCTCCTTCTATAATATTTGGAGACCGACTTTTTCATTATCCTCATTGTCTCCTCGAGCTGGGCTAAATTTCCGTTTCCATTTGTTTCCATGTACGATCTGGGTTTCCAGAGGCATGCCAGGGGCAAAGCCAGATCCATGCGTCTTTGGAAGTAACCAAGTGCGTTTTTGTGCCCAGCTGAGGTCCGCATCTCAGCACTTCCGTTACACTTTCATCAATTGGAACTACGATTGGAAAACCGACCTGGAGATGAGAGGTGTGTGGAAAGTACCTGTGCTTTCAAAAAGTGCTGTGTGGAAAGTATACCGTATTTTCCTTTGCTTCAAAACCCACGACTGGTCCCGAAATTTCATCACCATGATTTTCTATGAAAGTTAGCAATTAATTTTCTTGTTCTCCCGCAGTTTTTCTAGACCGTAGGTTTCAATTTTTCGCTCGTGGAGTATGCCGGGTTTTCGTTCGTGGGGTAAAAAGTCGATCATTTGAAAACAAATAATTTTTGACGTAGGCCATGAACCTTGTATAACCAGATTTGGAACCGCTATGCACTAATTCCTGTCTAAATATTTCAAAAATTTCGAGACCAGTCGTGGGTTTTGAAGCGAAGGAAAATACGGTATGTTTTTCAGTACTTTCCACACACCTCTCATTTTCTGGTCGGTTTTCCAATCGTAGGTCAGCATTTTCGCTAAATTTCGTTGAATTGCTCGGCTTTTATGAATATTTTTTAATTCAAGTTGTGTTGCGCGTATAAACGCGGCTTACAGATCGGAACAAACAGATTTTACCGTGTGAACTACGTGTGAAACTGATAAAATCTACAAAGACATCAATGGCGGATGGTAATTTTATTGACTTTGGTTTAATGATTTCTGTATACATTTTATGTTTAATGATTTCTGTATAAATTTTATGTTTATATTTTCCGTATACAGTTTACAGATACATGTAACTAATGTTTCTGTTAATATCGTTTCAAACTCTACTACATATGCGTAGGGTGATTATGTTAGGGTGGTTATGTTAGGGTGATTATGTGTTCATATTATTCCCGTGTATGCTGCAGATACGCTAGAAATATAGTTCTTACAGATTCTGATTCTAATGATATATATATCTTCGGCTAAACGGTTGTTTTTATTAATTTTGTTTTTCACTCTTAAAAAATATAT
>SCLF01043292.1:0-12061 GCA_004367975.1 Mesochordaeus erythrocephalus
TCCGCTTCCGCTTGGAACGGACACACACTTTTACTGCGAATAAACATAGCCTTTAAAACACCGCGTTTCAATCCACAACAGCTAGCAGCCCTAACTTTTAAGAATATGTTAACAAATATAAAACTTCCGGTTGAACATATGCTCCCTGGAGTATGCTAAAATGTCAAGGAACATTCTTATATGGACATACGATCTGAACATGGGAAAACAGATTTTGTTTGTAAGCCATTCTTCTATCTATGTGTCTTCCAATAAGTATCCATGTCAGCTATTTATGAGACTTACTTACGGTAACACTTATTAAATGTAATTATTTCAAAAGCTGCGCTTACATTTTATGCTGTCCTGATGAATCGAATCATAACTTATCATCTAGAACTCAAAATAGCAGTATGCCCAGGTAACGCTCCCTTAACAAGTAACGGTGAACGGCTAAGGCACACTAAAGGATTAGAGGGATAACTTTATGTGTTATATCTGATAAGATTTGGGCACAAAACGTCAGGTTAGATGATAAGATTCTGTGATAGGAATCACTAATCACTATTGACTGAATATTGTCCCCTCTCACAACTAGATCGGAATTCTGGACAATCGGGACATTTTTTCAAGGTTGGTGAAATAACAGGACATAAGAAAGTTGAAAATCTTATAGGGTTAACTCCGAAAAAAGTGCTCATTGATTATCCACAGATCAGCTGGTGAGGCAGAGTGTCTATATTTTGGGGGGTTACCTCATACATTTTAAAACCCCAAAAAAATGTTTTCATCTGCCCGTTTCTACGGCCAAAGTTTCGAAAAGCGGAACATCTGATCACCTACTCACAACCTACAACATCATCTCGTGACAATTGGTGTGATTTAATAATACCATATCTCCCAAGCAACTAATCGACCGATCTGCCCCACAACCCTGTGTTGAAGACCTTAGAAGTGCTAGAATATTTGATTGACCGCCCTATATTGGACATGAAATTCTTGCACAATTTTTAGATCGGAAGTACTAGCTAAAACCGGAAATTGATTAACTCTAGTAGAAAACTGTCATCAAACTGCCGCATTTGGGTTAAACCGTAAAAAAAGCGCAACAATGTGGTATGATTCCCCATGATAAAATATTAATTTGAGCTGATACTTCCGAACTGAAACTACCATAAAACGCGCAACAATTTTAAAGCGTAAGTCCGGGAGCAAATCTAGTTTAGCACCACTGACAGAAGTTCCGGACAGATTAAGGTTAATTTGTACCGTGCAGGGGTCAAACACCTCACAAAATGAGGATCAGCACGGTAAAAAGATACCGTTTCTCGCATTTGCATCCGTAGTGCAATTTTATATCCCAATGCGCACTACTATTTCCACACGCTGTCTCCGTTGCTTTAGGCAATGTCCTTTTAATTCCATATTCGGAAGCTACGTTTAATTTGTTTGGGCTACGCGTGTTATTTCGGTGCCGATTATTCTTCAAATACAGAAGTTGCATTCATGGTTGAAGTATTTTATTAGAAACCAACCTTCATATATTGGTTTCCATCAGTTTCAACGTAATAGTCAAATATGCGGAACGGCCGAGAACAGAGGCTCTAATTGAAGAGTCTAAATAAGTGAGGTCTCAGCATTCTGGTGTCATTTAAATGCATAGTTAGAACGGCTATAAATTCGACACATTAGAATTTTGGTACATGAATGTATCCATGCACTTTGAATTATCAATAAAATTCCATTCTTCAGATTTCAATTCGACACTCCACAAATTTCGAAAATTTACATTTTTCAAATTTTTGAAATTTTCGAAATTTTTAACATTTTGAGGTGTCGAATTAAGAGTTGGGGTATTCAACACTTAGTGCCGAATTCTCAGGTCTCTAATTCATACCACCCTTACGTGGTAGCAATATTATTTCCCCCATAAAGTTAGGTATTCAAACTGTCAATAATATATTCCGCTGTGAAATACGCTTTATTATAGCCACCGAAGAGGTTTTACAAGTTGGACTCATTTACGTCCCTCATATTCGATTGTAAAGTAACTCGACACACTTTGTTTTGGTTATTATTCTTTCGTTCTTCTTTCGCATATATCTCGAGAATGAATGAACTTATCTGCTTCAAATTCTAACTTATTACAATACTCTTAAAATTTGATATGTTATAGGGCTTGGCTTCACGATCAAAGTTTGACATTACCAAAAGTGCGTACAATTCATTCTGCTCAAGTTATGGTAATTTTAAAAAGTGAAATATAAAGTGAAATATTGTGAAATTTCGAATTACCATAAGTGAAGAAGAATCAATTGTACGCACTTTTGTTAATGAAAACCTAAAACCCTATAACATACCAAATTTTAAGGGTATTTGATAGATTTTCTCGTAGACCCGTTATGTAGTTAAGTCAAAAATGTGATTTGGTGAATTCTTCTCAAAGGACCGACCTCGAATTCGTAACACGTGACCCAGTTATAGGCCAAAAAAGATACGAATTTTCAGAAAGTGACAAAATCACGAACGTATGTTCACTACAAATTTGATGGCACCCAGGGAAAACTCTATTAGACTCACGAAGTCTCGTTAACTGATCAGTTGAGTCATAGGCCCCCTAGGGGAGAGAAGTTTTGATACATGTTATATAGAGCTTAGAGAATGACCAAAGTAAAAGCCGTGCACACAACTTTGTCGGCTGGATTATATTAAAGAAAGGAATCATAGATTAGAATTCATCACCCTCTGCTCGTTTAGATTAATATTACTTAAGATAGTTTAAAAGCGTTGCAGGTTCCATAGACATAAACGGCTAGTGGCCCCTAGCTTTGGAACTCTCTAGCGAATGAGAGCGGTGCAACGCCCACACATTAATTCCCTTTTCCTAATTACCACTGTATTATGTTTCGTTACGTAACTTAACAATTTTGTCCCAGTACGGATTTTCTATTAATATGCCAATAATAAGTACAGCCCTAGCTTTCCGATAGATATTAAATGCTCTTGATAATCGTTAAAAAGCCTGGAAAATGATATCCGATGGCAAACGTGTAAGGCTACTGGACCGAAACGACTATTTTCGCAATGTCTTGTGCCAAGTCAAACAAATGGAAACATTCTACTACGAAGCATGCCGTTGGTAATCAATAAATTAATAGTTTTCTTACCCCGTCAGGGTAGCTTCTACTTAGCTCACGTGGATCGCGACACAAGTTAGTTAACATTAAGTTTGAATTCAAATCACTATTTTTTCGACTTCATTCTACGAGATATTGCGGACAATATCCGTTCATTTCATATAACAGATGCTCGTCAATATCCATAATTCGGCAAGACTGGTTCATCCTTGTATTTGGTAAGAGGCGACAGTGAGTGGAAACGGGCGACTAGAGAGAGTAACGCTAACTCTGTCGTCGCCCGTTTCCACTCACTGTCGCCTCTTACCAAATACAAGGATGAACAACTCTTGCCAAATTATGGATATATGCCGTTAACCAGTGGATACAGTGGGGGGAAAAGTTCAAAAGGCTATTCTTCAGTGTTTTCAAATCAAAAATTCAAACAAACTAAGTCTTGCCGAAAACGTTTTCTCTCCTCTCGCCAAAATCCGGATAGTTTGCAAACTTTAACTGCATTTATCTCAGCCGTAGGACCCCCATTTAAATTCAAAATGTTCCTGTACTTAGGCTCTGTATCATTTTTGTCATAGGAAAAAGCATTACTGACTTAGCTCGCACAGAACATTTTTATTGACTATACAGAGAAGTAAATTCGACGTTCTCTATCGATCAATGAAGCTAGGGGAAGGGCGGGAAATAACGATCCCGATACAAGTAGAAATACAAAAAGTGGGAGAGGGAAACACAAAGAAACAGGTGTACTAGTATTGACTGTCAAATAATTAATAAATTATTTTTTTTATAATACAGGGCTGTAATTATACCAGGTACACGGGCATTCCATGCAAACTTTTTAACGGAGAAAATTAAATTTCAATTAAATTTCGTGTGTATCACATAATATTATGGCTCGTATACTTTATCGGTAAGAAATAGTAGTAGAATTTTAATAGAGTTAAATAGGCTGATAGCATAGCTTCTCTCGTTCAAAATTTCAACGGAAACAATTGGTCAGTTTTGGCTTGGGATGGAAAACAAGAGCGGTGGACATATGTCCCTCTTCGGCATCACATGAAATCGGGTTTGCTGTATCAACTGGTTAAGACGGGATAATAAGTCTTTCACCTAACGACTACATCCCCTACTAAGGTGTCTACTAGGGTGTAACACTGTACAAACTGATTCATATATTATCACTATAATTTTTACTTTACCAATATTGTTATCATCGCATCACACATTATATCCGTGTCTATCCGTGTCTATATTTATTGATTATGTAGTTAACCCTCTTGTAAAGAACTGGAGCGCTGTGGTTCTTCGACCACGAATGGCTAGTTTTAGATGCTTATTCCCCTGTATACGTCTAGTTATTTAGATATTCGGCTTTTAGTGATGTTTTTCCGCCAGAACTCAGGATTCTGGCAGAGTGGGTCGATAGTCGAAATGATAGTTATAATTGGTGACTAAAGCAGATATGTTTATCATCCAATTAAAATAGCGAATCTATAATTTTCCGTGGATCGAGAATTCGAATGTTCCCGAAATGGATCGGTTCGTGACGAGACCAGCATTTTTAATAGTAAAGCCAGCTATTCTTAGGCCGATAAAGACTTTGTAATCAATAGTATATTTCACTCTATAAGTACATTGCGGTCCTAAATTTTAACATAATGTCCACGGGACGATGATACATATATTTATGTGAATTAAAGACCCCAAAGTGACTTCGATCGCTATAAAATTGAGTTTGAAGCAGAGCGATTAAAATAGTTATCACGTCTTTGTAAAATTATGGTAAAGTTTACGATAATTATAGATTTGAATTTAAATTTAGTATTATACGGAAATAAAGTCTTTCTACTCTTCCAAATAGTTCAATAAATTATAATCAGACATACTGTGTTTTGCATTGTACTTCACAGCAACTGTAATCGAACGAAAATAATGTTATTAAGTGGCAAAGCAATAAATCCTGCCGAGACTAGAGCAGTAAATGTCGAAAGTTCAATCGATTCACATTGAAATAATTGGAGTCAAGCAGTTTACCCGGTTATTGATGACCTTGAGATGGTTGGGAAAGAGAGAGTTTAGTTTCAAGTGTCAGTATTAATATCACCATTATCGGGCTTTGATCTGCAAAATAATACCATTTGTAACCGCGACAATTTTAATCTTATTGCCATGTAGGCGTGGCTCGAACACGCGACATTTACCATTCCGCATTTACCAATTCACAAATAATTGTCACAAAAGTGTCAAAAGTAGTTTAACTACCAGGGGCCAGAGGCAAAGTGGACCTGTACGGGTCAGGCTAAGATAAAAATTACCCCATATCCCAAATTCCTAAGCTTGTGACTTTAATTGAATGAAAAATTCACCGAACTAAATTGTGGTAGATTAATTAGACCCTGGGCATCCAATAAAAGTATCTAAAATATACTCATATTATTTGTTTTAAAGCTATGGACCTCGAAAGTTATTTACACGTTTTTTAATACCAACAAATATAATAACTATATAAGCAAAAAGAAGCAACATGACACACAAAGTTTAACTCATTTCACTTTGAGATAAATTGAAGAAAAGAAATGACGAGTACCATGTTATAAGCCTCATTTATCATGAAACAATTGAATTCACCTTGGAAAACTCAAAGCGCGGATATTTGAATGAATCGACACGTATTATACGAGTGTTGTTCAAAATAAGGAAACATATTCCTTATTTTGGTGGGATCTATAGTGTTTTTATCCCACATAAGGAAACTCAAATTGTAATTTTTTTCGTCTTAAATAATGTAGTAGAATGGACTACTTCAGCCCAAAAAATACAGCATACTGAACTTAGGTATCTAGAAGACCTAATTAACAACTATTTGTGGAATTAATAAATTCTTTAAAAAATTTTAAAAAATTCTGTTTTTTTTTTCAATTTGTTCGGAAAATTTATGTATGGTTGAGCAAATGGCATTTACAATTACATGCAAACGAAGAGTAGGTGTTTCCGAAAAATTAATTATCATTCGTCTTAATTTGACACTAATTACATTTCTCTTTAGTGAGCGATTTCTAGAAGACTGATGGCCAAGCTCAATATATCAGTTGAAAGCATGAACACTTATCTAACTAATGCTAAAAATTTCATTAAAAAATATTTACTAGTTTCTAAGTGAAATGGTTACAAATAGCAGGTGTCTCCAAAAAAAATATTGTGAATTGGACACAATTACATTTTTCCTTAGTGAGCGTGTTCTAGAAGACGGATGTCCAAGCTAAATACATCAGTTGAAAGCATGAACACTGACAATTTCATTGAAAAATATTCACTAGTTTGTTCATTCACTAGAATGTTTAACTGCTAACCGATTAACCTCTATTCGTGAGAAGTGGTCATAAAATAATCAATAGTAAAAGGACCTGATTTAACCCTCTTGTAAAAAAATGAGCGAAAACGCTTCGGCAAATTTGTCCACTGAATGGACAAACGATTTGTAATGTTACATTTTTTTTAATGATGCGTGCCTAATCCAACGCGTACACTTTATCTTTAGATATCACGTCCACGCCACAACTGACTGGACCAGACTTTCGGTACATTTCCAAATACAATTATGAATCCGATTTGTATATAATTCTGTAAATATATTTAAAATATTATTATTAATATTATACCTAATATTTGTTTCATATATCATATTTTCAACCTGTGTGCTGGTTTTGATGTTTGGCGCTATTTAGCACAAACTGGAGGTTGGACAAGAATGGGAGAGATATATATAGTCCATGGAAGACGAGCGACAACTAAGTGGTCTGCGATATAAAAGGTTTGTACCTATCTTGGGCACATTATATTACATATTTAAATGCTTTAACACCATATCTGAATTTCATTAAAATCAAAGTTTTTGGAGTAAAACTACTATTGTGGCAAGGTCCAAGAACATAGTCTTTATTCGTGCGAAATTTCAGACAAATGAAATGAATGCTTCCCTTGAGAATAGCAAACGAAAATGACGAGCGTCTACTTCGATCAAGAATGTAAGTTGAGTCGAGGGAGATGGATGACTCATAAAATATATGGATGGTGCGTATGTGACCTTGACACTCGAAAACACTTACGCTAAGTAAAAATACACAAGCATTATAAGGAAAGTAAAATATAAATGACTACAGTATACTGTATAAATGACTTTGGTATGCACGCTAATATACATTTACTATTATAGAGCTAAATAGAATTACGAAATTCGGCTCAAATTTGTAAATCTATCAATTCGGTAACTCCATCCATATATTTTATAAGTCATCCATCTCCCTCGATTCAACTGACATTCTTGATCGAAGTAGAAGCTCGTCATTTTTTTTTGCTATTTTCAAGAGAAGCATACATTTCATTTAATTTTGACTGTAATGAAATTCAAATATTGTGTTAAAGCATTTAAATATGTAATATAATGTGCCCCAGATAGGTACAAGCCTTTTATATCGCAGACCACTTAGTTGTCGGTCACCTTCCAGGGGCTATATATCGCTCCCATTCTTCTACAACCTCCACGTTGTGCTCAATAGCGCCAAATATTTCACAGGTTGAAAATAGGATATTAACTCATATGCACCGTTTTGAGCTTTCTATACTCATGACTCAACGCTAATAATATTACACTCCAGATATATGTGTATGTTGATTTACAATGCTACCGGGTCTATAAATGTTGTCTCAATAAAATAAGAAAATAAAGTCTACAAGAAAGAAATAGGGAACAACCCAATTATTCTGAAAGAGTTCGTAACCGCTGAAATCAATTTTCTGAGAGGAAGCATAGTGCTATCCGGTTTAAATTTTCACTGTCATATTTGTAATAGCTGGTCTCTAACCTAGCCAATTTTTCGACGCAAATTTTAGACTTCCGGTTGTAATTTTTGGCCGCAATTTCTCTCAAAATCTGAACCATAGAATTTTATCCTGAAATATTGGTCAACGTGTTGATATGTGAAACAGAGCTGTCATAAATATTAAAAAAGTAAAACTCTTACAATTGCGGCTACTTAGATTTTTAGGTAGCACGTCCGGTGGTACTTCCGGTCTAAAAATAGTCGTAAAAGATGAGGTGTGGAATTTGGGGGGTGATCCTGGAGGAATTCTGACCCAGCTGTGCTCAGTTTCGAGCAAAACCCGAAAAACTGGTCGATGAGCATGAAAAGACTAAAACGGTGCACAGGAGTTAAGAATATATGAAAATAGTTCTATTTTATCTGATATTTTAAGTACGGCTTCGTTTTCGCCTCGTAATACACTGCTGACTTGATACCCCTAGATTTGCACGGAATTTATCTCTACGCCAAAAATGGTCGTAGAAGATATTATTAATTTTATTGTTTAACTCTATTCATACTATTCGTTGGTTTTCGCACGTATGAGTGACGATATATAATAAAACGGATTTTTTGTACCAGTGGTTCCAAAATAATGACGACATGGACGGGCATATTGATATAGTCGAAACGTTTTTCCTTACGAACATGTATACAAAAAAGTCACAAAAATCAGCTAAAAATGTGCATTTACTAAAAAGCTGTTAAAAACCTAATATTCACACTTGTACACGGTTGTCTAAAGCACACCATCCCTCACCATAGTCTCAGGCAGCAACTGATAGCCTGACGAGACTTGGTGAGTCTTATAGATTTTTAACTTACGGTTCCGAATCTGATCCCAGAATATGCAAAATTATACGGCGTCGTACAGTTAACCCCCCGTAAAGAGAGAACGTGAAAAAGATCATTTTTAAGCGTTAATTTTAACTCCTGGGGCATGGCAGCGGTCCGAACTAAATCATGCTAGATTAATTAGGCCTGGGTATCCAACAAAGGCATTTAAAACATACTCCCATTATTTGTTTTAAGCCTATGGAACTTGGAAGTCACATTGTTCAAAATGGACAAAATTGGTTTGACCGTCCTGAAATATAGTTTTAACGCAGTTGTTTCGAGTCGTTTTTTTTGTGATAATACTTTGGGGTCTTGGTATGTTCTCTAAAGCATAATAAAATCAAAAAGTGAAAAAATCGTGATTTTGTCACTTGCTGAAAACTTACAATTTCTGGGCTATTACTAGGTCACGTGTGACGAATTCGGGGTCGTTTCTTTCAAAAGAATTGAATCTGGAATAAGCCCACTTTCGGGCCAATCGTGTGGGTCGAACGAGTCCAAATTCGGGGGAAATCGGACATTTTAAAATATTGTTAACTGTACGACGCCGTATAATTTAGCATGTTTTGGGAACAGATTCGGCGCCACAAGGAAAAACTCTATAAGACTCACTAATTGTTCGTTTTATCTGGACAGACAAGGTTTCTAGTGGCTAAATTAGATATCATCTGCTTATCAGTAAAATTATTAAAGGCCGCTGGGATAGAAATCACAAAGATGTTGCTCCCAAGTTTTTTATTTTTCCGGACTTGCCCATTGAGTGCACACCCTTGTATTTTAATCGTTCAACCACTTAGATTTTTTAACCACTTCTATTATTTCTATTAAGTTAAAGAGACTCATTAATGAGCAAACTTGATATTTCGAAGCACGGAAATGGAATAACACAATGATCATACTAATCAATAACTTTACATTCTTTGGTTCTTTTTATATGTCCCTTTTTATGTTAATCAGATCTAATCGGATCTACAAATAGAAAGACGTATCATTATCTAATCTATAATTCAATATTATTTTATCAACCTCTTGGGAAGTTTATTGCATAGAAGTGTAGTATAGTACGATAAGTCTAGTAGACAACATTATAGTAGACGCCTCAAGAGGTTGAAAAAAGGATATAGGTATGAATACAGCGCATTTAAAAGCGGAATTAACCCTCTTGTAAAAAAATGAGCGACTTCGCTTCGGAAACATTGGAGCTCTGTGGCAGCGAGTATGTGTGCTAAGTTATTTTTAACCGCTCTGCGTAAAAATGAATTTTATAGCGATCGGAGTCACCTTGATGTCTTTAGTTCATATAAATATGTGTATCCTTGTCTCTAGAATAAGATACGCTGTTAATTACACTTTCTCAAGGCCCCCAAAAATGTATGCTTTTCTAATAACAAAAACGGGGGCTGTATGAAGCGTACCTCTTAGTTCGATGTCCCTCTCATTGAAAGGGGAAAACTACCAGGATAATAGGAAATTAACCGTCACGATACAAAACGCCAAGTTTGTGCCACAAACGCTGAAAATGGCATTTTACGGCATTTTACTTTTTAAGCTTATCGCCACTTCCGAGTGAGCTCTACAAACACTTTCTATCAAACTAAATGAAATTTTTTTCGACCTTATTTATAAACCCGTTAATTTTAACTCATGGGGCCATGGCAGCCTACCGAACTAAATCGTACTAGATTAACTAGTCGCCAAAATCGATACCCTTGACTTCGATCTCCACCCTAGTATACCTGTAATTGAATTTGTTTTGACTCAAATTTTTAGTGGATTTTTGCAGTAGTGAAAAGTTCGTGATTTTGTAACCTTTTGAAAATTTGTACCCTTTTTGGCCCATTTTTGGCCTATAACCAGGTCACGTGTTGAGAATTTGGGGTCGGTCCTTTGAGAAGAATTAAAGCTGGAGTCATGACGCGTCGAATAAGCCCACTTTCGAGACAGTCGGACATACTTACAGAAGTCACATTATTGACTTCTAGTGGCTATAACTACTTAGCAAATCTACCAAATACCCTTAAAATTTGATATGTTATATGGTTTGACTCCACGATCAAAGCGTTACATTACAAAAGTGCCAGATAACCGGTTTTACTAGAAGTAAAAAAATGTGACTTCGGGAAGTATATCAGATTGACTCGAAAGTGGGCTTATTCGACTATCATGACCACAGTTCAATTCTTCTCAAATGACAGATGCCGAATTCTTAACACATGACCCCGGTATAACCAAAAAATGAAATACCAAATTTTCAAAATCACGGCTTTTTAAATTTTCTAATTTTTTATGATACTGAAAATATGCCACGACCCCAAAGTATGTCCACTAAAAACTGCGTAAAAACTGCGTAAAAACTAAATTTGTCCATTTATATAGCTACATTGACTTGGATCGTACCAAACATTAGTTTTTACGCAGTTGTTTCGAGTCAAACTTTTCGAGACCATAGTTTGGGATGTTCGCATGTTTTATACACAATACCAAATCGAATAGTCAAAAATTCGTGATTTTGTCACTTTTTGAAAATGTGTACCTATTTTGGCCTATAACTTAGTCACGTCTTAAGAATTTGGGGTCGGTCCTTTGAGAAGAATTAAAGCTGGAGTAATGATGCCTCGAATAACTGCACTCCACGATCAAAGTGTTACATTACAAAAGTGCGTACAATTGTTTCTGCTCAAGTCATGGGAACTGTCAATATTGTGCCGTGAGCAATAAGTAATTTTGTACCGTGACGGTTAAGGAAACTTAATGCATTTCTGATGGTATCAATTGATATCAATTATACTTAAGTCCTCAGTTCTGTAAATATTTAATAAGAGTCCGCTGGAAAACTCTGACATCATACACCACTCTAAGCCTAACCTAGTTTTAATCTGGCGACAAAGCTATGCTAAAAGGAATGATTTACAAATACACGTTTTTATTTTTGTTTATAAAAGCCTGTATATTTAATTGAAAAAATCTGTCAGCTTTCTTTGCATTTTAATTTTTTGTTGCAACATTTCGACCGGCTCCGGAACTAGTTCAACTGTTTTGGCATTTTCTCTAAAAAAGCCAAAATATTTATGTTTTTGTTAAATCAGTATAAATTTGCATAACCGATCGCAGTAATAGTTTAAATCCCGACAACGAATCCGATCCATGGAAGTAGGGACTAAATAGCAAATTCAATACACCAGAACATGCCTTAACGCGCCACCTTCGGCGAAAAAAAGTGGCGCGTTAAGGCAGGTTTGGCGCGTTAAGGTG
>SCLF01043403.1:0-12057 GCA_004367975.1 Mesochordaeus erythrocephalus
GTTTTTCATCTTCCATTCTTTGAGGTGGAAAGTCATTATTTGAGGTGGAAAGTCATTATTTGACTACATACGGGTTGTTTCGTTGCAAAGCTAACCATAGAATTTTGTCTGTGTCCGTTTATAATTGTGATTTTAATGGTAAATTTTTATTAATTTTGTTTTTTTATGCATAAAAAATATTTTAACATATCTCAAAAGATGTACAATCAAAAACTCTGCAGGAATATGTCAAAATTATATTCCTATCTTGTCTGTATCGGGCTCCACAGCCTGATATATAAAAGGGACGGGCGAAATGAATACGACCCCTTTCTGAGATTGCTGCTTAACGTAACACCCCTATCAAAACTGCCCCCTAGGGGTCTGGGTAGCAAGAGGTCGGTTAACGAGACTTAGTGGGTCTGATAGAGCTTTTCCTTGCGGTTCTGAATCTGTTTTCAAAATGTCCATAATTACACGTCTTCGTACAGTTAGCCCCCTCTAAAGACAAAACGTCAGTCGAATATAGTTGAATTTGACCGTCCTGAGAGATAGTTTTAACGCAATTGTTTCAAGTTATGGACCTTTAAAGCTATGGACCTCGAAAATCACGTTGTCGAAATGGACACATTTATTCCTGTATTTTAGCTTTTACTGGGTGGTTTCGAGTCGAATTTTTAGTGAACATACTTTGGGGTCGTGACATGTTTTCTAAATCATAAAAAAATAGAAAAGTGAAAAAGCCGTGATTTTGTTACTTTTGAAAATTTTGGCTATAACTTTGTTGGGCTATAACTAGGTCACATGTAAGTATTCCGGTCGGTCCTCTGAGATGAATTGGAGTCGAATAAGACCACCTTCGAGCCAATACGACATACTTCACGAAATCACATTTGTACCTTTTTTTGGAATTCCCATTTTTGGGCAGTAACCAATTACATGGAAAATCGGACAGTTTAAAAAATTGCGAAATATTAAATTGCCATAAAATTTCACATTTTTTAGAGGGTCCGATTTTCCCTGAAATTGGACTCATCCGATGCGCATGGATGACAGCTACATTTATTCTCATTGGATAGACCACGAATTCTTAACACGTGACCTAGTTATTACCCAAAAATGGAAATTCCAAAAAAGGTACAAATGTGATTTCGTGAAGTATGTCGGATTGGCTCGAAAGCGCAAAGAGCCAATAAAATATGAGTTGATAATTTAGAATGTCAGACTCGAGTTTCAGAGAAAAATTCGGCACGTACGTGACAAGGGAAATGCGAAGCAACGAAATATTATGGGATTAATTTTGGAAAATCTCGTTTTGGCCCATGCCAAGTATGCATGGGGGAAAGAGTCGGGCAGTATCATATTCATACAGTTTAATGAAGAACTGGAAAAATTTGAGAAAAAACTTAAAAATGAATTTAGATTCTGGCAAGCATATGGCGGAAATACATAGTTCTGCAGATAAAGCTTTATTTACCAGAAGCCAAAAAAGAAAGAATGTTATGGACAATTGCAGTCCATCACAGAGCAGAGAAAAAAGAACTGCAGGCGGCGATTGGTTATCGTTTACGGCAACATAGAGAGACGAGAAAGTTCTGGTTCGGAATTATTGCCTGGGAAAACAAGCATGAAAAAATGGTGACCACAGAAATATGGTATGCTATGACGGAATAACAGAAAAGAGATACCTGACGTCGTACGATTGGCAATCCCGAATGCGGGAATGCGGCTGTACGAACGGACCTCATAGTAGGCCACTGAGAAAATATGAGGAGAAGCCAAGTGTTATTAAATGATGGCTGGTGGCCAAAGTTCAGGCTCAGCTCAACACACGAGCATAAAACAAACATAAAATTCCAGGCATGGCTGGGGGAAGTCCATCGAGCTTGAGGTTTTGGAGAGACCCGGCTAATTGATGTCGGACAACTGGATCTGATATTATTAACAAACTCGATGTCATGCCATGGAGGTTACCAGCTATCCAAACAGGAGGTTGGTCAGGAGGTTGGTCTGAGGACCAAGTAGACAAATATGGAGAGTCGAAATGGTTTTCATGCTAATATACTCGCGAAAGTGACGCGCAAAATTAAGAGAACTTCCTGGGAGTATTAAACAAAGCAGGAGAATGCGCACAGTCAATGCAGGCAAAAATGGAAATGGATGTGAGAGTAAAATCGATCATCGAGAAAATGGAAATAGAAGAACTGTTGAGACTAGCGCAAATCGCAGCGATCCTAAACATTTTACATGAGGCCAAAGTTATGCGACATAGAAATGGTGATTTCACAAGGTGGACACCGGAAAATTGGCAGACCGTAGCCATCCTAAAAGATAAAGACACGCAACGCATGATTCTCGAGGTGCAAGTGAAAAACCGGGAAAATGTTCGCAACAGGAAATTTAGGACTGGTGAGAAGTTGATGAAAATTTGAAAAGGGCGATGCAGACGAAAATCTGGGAGGCAGAAGTGCGAAGAGCAATAAGCCCAGAACTTTTCGGAGTGCTTAAAAAAACAATGTTCATTGTAATACTGAGAGACGGGAAACATTCTCTAGCAAAGACCGAGAATCAGCTGGCGAGATTTCTGTTGCAGTTAATATAAAATAGTAAAGAAGACGTAGTGCTCACATAAGTGAGGAAATTAGGAAACAAAATAAATACCTTGAAAGAACAAAATGACGGGTCATCGTTAGATTCGGCATTACATTCGTTGGATCTCTCCCATGAACGGGACGGGAAGAAGGAATTATTAGTTTATCAAGAATAGCCAGTATAGGTTTTTGATGTGGAAAACTGGCTGACAGCGTGAGAAAGCATCGAAGGGATTACCTGTCAAAACCAATGGCGAGACTGTTGAAGGAACAAGATGACCTACAAAAAATGTCGGTGGAGGAACTAGCATTAGAAGTGATGTTCCCAATTCCCAAGGAGGATCGTTAGATTCATACGATGGAAACGGGGAATATGACAGAACAACTGGTGGCAGATTACTTAATTTTAAATGAGGTAATTATATACGGTTAGAAAATACACGAAGTGGGACCGGACAAACTGTTTGCACTGATTCAAACATTCCCGTCGAACCTACCGGAGTGGAATCGGGAAGAATGGAAAATGAACTGGCCCGCGGACTTGATAGAGAGACAAGATAGATGGAACAGGGGAAGGCATACAAAATAAAAGGATCAATTAGAATATTCTTATCTAGCCTTTGGGTTTTTACACACGGTAAAAATTGGGGTAGACAACCAGACAAAGATCATAGACCTGGCGGTTGAAAAAAATTGGAGACCTTGATTTGGAGGAAAACTTTCCTCAGACGGCGAATATACAGAACTACCCAATTTCGCCAACACAGATGGCCGATGGCTTTATATACACCCGAGTTCATTGGAAAGGCCACAGTTGATTACTAAAAACCAACAAAAGGAGTGTATTCAAACTTCGTTGAACACGTTACTTACCGTAACAGAGCTGTTCAGAAACAAAGAGTCAATATTCAATCTACTTGCCACGTTTCGAGTCGAGCCGCAAGACCTTCAAGACGCCCAGATTGTGGACTGGCTGACTTTCCATCAGAAAGCAGCATTCCTAATTAGGAAAAGGTAAGAACGGAAAATTGAAGTTGAAAGTTCAGAGGTAAAGTCGGGAAATTTTGAGGTAGCAAAAGTTAACAATAAAATTTCAGGAACAACAAGAAAAAATAGGCGGAGTGCTGTGAATATTTTAAAATAATAGTAACAAATGCTTAAATAAAATCGTCTTGTGAGTTCAATTGAACCAAGGAAAATAAAACGGAAAGTATTTTATTATTACAAAATAAAAACGATTATCGATGAAACCGCGTTGCAACTGAAAAGGAAGGAAAGAGTTCAAAAGCTGGCTGGAAGAGCTAGCAGTTTGTTGGCGAGACGATGCAAAATTTTACTGCTCATCAATGAGCAGGAAGTGGCGCCTCATGGTTGGCCCAAATTCAAGACGACAGCGGGACGGAAACGCAGTTGAACCAGTCGGGAGCACAACGAATTGACCGAGACGTCGGAAGGCGAGAATGGTAAAGCCAAGCTATCAGAAGAAAGATGATAGGCAAGAAAATCAGTGAGAAAAACTAAAAACGAAAGCTGTGCTTAACAAAAAATTCAGATACCCGAAATGAAAAGAATAAAATATAACGTCCGGAAGTGGCAGCACTGGACGAGAATTATCGAATTATCTAGCCACCAGTGCAAGTGTACGGGAAAGATACGGGAGGATGGAGGGAAACCTCAATCTCCTTATTTCGGGCCCAAATATGCATGTATAATGGCGCAGGAAAAAAGGTGGGACGAAGATTTCTAACGCCTTTAAAATTGGTTCCGCCATTAGTCAGACCAGTGAACAGAAGAGGAGCAATGGTGATGAACAGGGAAGGAAAGATACAAGGCCCACTCTTCTATCATCAATGGGTGATAAAGAGTTGGGAACTTTGGGATTGGTTCCACAAACTTGAAAACAAAGAAAGTCGAAACCCAAACTGGTCAGATGTTTATTTCGGCATGACAAAGATTTTTATGCGGGAAACCTATCGGACTTCAAGCAAATATCAATGCTGATGATACCAGAGATGTCGGGATTACGGAACCAACATCAAGCCTACGAAGCATTACATAGAGGAGTAGATATTTTTGAGAATATAGCTCCGGTTTACTGTAATCCATAAACAATATGAAAGCATGTAGCGTATGAAAAAGAGTCATATAGGGAAAGAAGGCAGAATGACTAAGGAAGAGATAAGAATTGACCGGAAAAGAAAGACGCATCGAACGGAAGAAGCGTGACAACAACTCAACACAACAAATTGCGTAAGGAACTCTTTTGGGAGAGAAGAGCGGAAGCCTTTGAAAATTGGTACAGTACGACGAAAGAAATACCGCTAAAAATTACGCTAGCGGGGAAAATAGTAAAGCCAATAATTTTCAAATCGGACGAGGCAATGTTGCAAGAAAACAGATAGTTTGTAATCAAGACTCTGAAAGACTGGTTGGAATCAGGAGCAATAACACTGATGGGGGAATATGAGAGGACAGAGTTGCAACTGGTAAACCTTATCGTTACAAAAACATCCAAGCGCTTAGATAATTCCTTTAAATTGTTTTATGGGAACTATGCTAATAATAGCAACGGGAGTGCTTATTTCGCTAGATAAATCCGTGACGGATCCACAATATGAACTTAAATTTCTAGGAATGAAGATAAATACGTGGCTAGGAACAATTGAAGTACCAGAAAAGTAATGGCTAAAATTTGTAAAATTATGCCGAATACTGCAACAAAAGGAAAAAATTCTCCTGAAAAATCTGGAAAGACTAAGGGGAATAGCAGTCAGCTTCCAAGTGGTATGTAGTAAAATGAATGCTACATCAGACAAATGCCGTGAGTCATAACAATTGCAAACAGAACAAATGAACTCTGGGCGCAAAACGACGCGGAATTGAGAAAATAACTGCAAAAGTGGCAGGATCTGGACTACTTAAAAATCAAGAGATCTTGGTTACCACGAAAGATAAAAAGTATGCAGAAAATGATAATTGTACTGACGCATCACAAGCAGCAGCAGAATACTGTTGGTTTACAAGAGAGGGAAACCAGCAAGCGACGAAATATGTCAGTGAAAAACAGCAAGGATTGGCCATACATAATAAGGAAGCATACACTATCTTTTTAGACATGAAGGAATTGAAGGGAAAACTTCAAAGAAAAGAGATAGCGGTGTTCTGGTAGAGCGTGGTATACTCGATTCAAGCCTGGTATACTCGTTCAAAAACTTGGGTAGTTCGAACAAGCAACTGAACGATATAATGACGGACAAATTCGAATCGAATGTAGAGTTTAATATCTATTGGATAGCAACGGAATATCAACTGGCGGATGCGGCATCCAGAAGAATCGACTGAAATGAGGAGTTTATGCCGCAAGATATGTTCAACAGATTGCAGAAAGATTTGTGAGTCAAGTTTACAATTGCTGCCATACCGACACCAGAAAATGCGAAATGTGAAAAGTTCACCACATACCAACAAGTGGATCAGGCTTGGGTGAAAGATATTTTTACAATGACGAATGAGCAATTACAAGGAGAAATGGTGTATATATTCCCGCCGAAAAACATTCTGGCAAAAGTATTGGCATATATTCGTCAGGAGTTGGCTAGCACGAAGATGGTGGTATTGGGGCATCTCTTTACAGAATGGACAATGGCACTTACGGCGATGCTCACGCATAAGGAGGCGAGAGTACACATCCAAGAAGGAAATTGGTACGATTTTCCGGCGTTAACGATGATCCCATCGGAAGAAAAACACACGATTGGTACAACAAACCTGTGTGGCTCATTTAATATAAAGCCACAGGCAACATTTTGGTTATGCTGGAACTCACAAGCCTGTAAAATGGTAGCACAATTGTGCCAAGGAAAGAGTAAAAAAATAAAAGATTATTTAGAAAATGGAGATCGAATGTGAGTCGGATAGTGATCACGATTAAAGAAAAAAATGAAACCAAACGTATGAAACATCGGAACGGGTTATCACGCGCCGAGAAAACATTCCTCACGTCGTGAGGAGCTATGACGCAGCAAATACCACACGCGGCGAAGAAAACATTCGTCACGCAGCGAAGGCGACACGTGGCGAGAAACCAGGATGCAGCAAACTCCTCACGTTGCGAGTAAACATGGCGGCTCAGGCGGCGGGAAAACATGACACAGCAGATTCGTCACGCGGCGAGAAAACATGAAGCAGCAGTTTCCTCACGAGGCGAGTAAACATGACGCGGCAGAGTCGTCACGCGGCGAGAAATACATGTCGCAGCGAAACGATATGTCACGCGGCGGAAAGACGTGACTTGGTTAAGTAACGTAAAAGTACACGAATAAAACAGGACAAACGGAATGGCTATATACACTCCAACCAGGGTATTAATATAACAAGGTTAGAATAGGTAAAAATGAAACAAAACTGCCAACATTTCGGTAAACATTATAATTCCTGCAAATGAGCGGAGAAAGTTCGATGCGAAGTTAATACATAAAGTATGAATCAAGAGAAAAAGCATAAAGTTTATTCAGAGTGAAATCAGCGGAATTAAAAACATGTCGGAAGAAGAAGATTTCAACGCACTAGAAATCGGCGCAATGAGAGATAGAAGAGGCAGACATATGGAACGAACCAAAAAGGGTCTTTCCAAGGAGGTGAACGTAACACAAGATGTGGAGAGTAAAAGACTGGTGGTACAAGTCCAGAATTACTTGAAAGGGCAAGAGATAGGGCAAAACTGGCCCTGGAACGAGCGGAATTAGCGGAAAACACGCTGCTAACAATGATGGAAAGACACGAGCAATTAAAGGCGGGAGCAGCTCCACAAAATCAACGAGATACCAGAATTCTGGCGTTGAAAACAGAAGACCTGACTGATAAACAGACTAAAGCAATTAATAATACGTTGCTGGCGTTATCAAATCTAGAAAAATATCAGGATAAACTGATAAATCTAGCGACGCAGAAAGACAAACCCGCGGCAAAAATAAGGGGAGAATATCCTAAGTGAAGTGATAAAGCAAACGGTAGAAATATTAAACCTGAATAATTAAGGTTAAACCACAGATGCTGAAAGAATGGAGGCGATTCAAAGCAAAGTACAATTTCCTTGACAGTCCGATTGGGCCAAGGCAGGCAGAAAATTTAATACAATACATCAAAAGGCAGAATTGTCAACCACATCCTATGAAAACAAATACTGTTTGAAGCGAAAATTCGGAAATTCCAGCAAAATGTAGCCTTGCGAACGAAACCAAGGAAAAAGCAAGCATCAGTTATGAGGTGGGATAAATTGAAACGTTTGGCTAAAGCATTATGGAGTGACACGTCAGGTAGAAAACAGACACTATTTAATGAAAAGGCGGCAAGTACAATAACTTACTTAACATTTTTTACCGGCCGTAGATGCGTGTCGCTTACAATGGCAGGATGTGCGAGTCCGGAAACTAGGAAATAGGACATTTGTGCACATAGACATTCGAATGTCTAAGGCCAACCTAATGGGAAATAGGAGAGAAGCGTTAACTTTAGGGACAGCAAAAGTGGAATTTGAGATTTCCCGGTAGTAGCACTAGATAGATGGTGGGCATATAGAAGAAGGCCATCAAGTGACTTTATGTTCTCTAAAACGGATAAACATTCGTCGGGAGATAATTTCCAATTTCATATTAAGCAAAGACAGAACAATTATGTATATACAAGTCTCCGGGAAAACATACAGGGCGAAATACCTGCTCTGTCACACTATTAGCTTTAGGAGTGGGTGCCCGAACAGTGACGCGTCACTTGAGATGGGTAAGAAACAGTGAGATGCTGAATTCGTGCGCGGGGCTACATCTTACGCAACTAAATTCGGCGCCAGCAATGATGCTAGCACGGAATTTACTGAAAAACAGGTTGAAAATTCAACAAGCAATTCTGGATTAGTTTCTGTATTATTCAGAATGACGGAATGGGAAAACACGGCGAAATATAGGTTTAGCAGCTGCATCGAAGTAGTCCTGGTGAGTCAAACAGCGGAAATAAACCGATGGTACGATTCCTGCTAAAGATAGCATTAACAGGTTCAGACTGAAAACACCAAAACTTACAATTTGCCATATACCTGGCCAGAACGTGTTTGATAGGTTCGATAACATTGGAACCGTTCGTGCCGATGACATTTGGGCTATTCAGTGAATTTCCGATGAAAACACGCAAAAGACAAGTAAGGATCAGCTGGACTTTAAGCTGGTATGGCGGCACAATGGCAAACAATGACCAAATTTGTTTGATAGAAGACTTCGAATACCGCTGCACTTTAATGAGTTGGTGGATGAGGCGGTAGAATTGTTGATGAAGAACGAGGAAGAATTGGCAAAATGAGATCGGGATGAGCGATGCATGGCTCATATGATCGAGCTGATAGCGACGCCGAAATAAAGATTTTAACTGAAACTGAAATGAAATGAACCAAAGATTAAATGCTTGAATCTGATAGAATTAACGAGTTATTGCTTGCAAACTCAAGCTCCTGCATTGCATTGAGAGACATAAACTACTGAGGTAAATTATGTGGTATATTACAGTGACAGTTGAAATGGGCAGGAAGTAGTTATGAAGATCGAGCATACGGCCAGAAATGGTACAAATACTAATCCTCACAACAACCTCTTTTGAATGGACTAAAAATGGGGTATCAATAACTGATTAAGTCGCGGTCAAAAAAGCCAACATTTAGAGTGCGTTACTTCAGGTTATTTAAGAAAGAAAGATTAGTGAGTAATGCGTTCGAGACCAAGATGGATTAAACTAAACGTAAGAACCAATCAGAACTCAGTAACTTGATACTGCTAAAATGAAATCGCGTGAATGGTTCTCGGTTTATTTAATAGGCTTCTTAACAGAGGGAGTTGAATCACAAAATTAATCCCCAAAGCAAAACTTTTTCTCCCGCCCTCCGCCCTGTATCAATAACCTCAAGTACTACGCAAAAAACCAACATTTAGAGTGCGTTACTTCAGGTTATTAAGGTGAAAAACAAAATTAATAAACCGTAATTTATCAGACAGCAAACAAATAACGTTCAATACATAAAGTGAAGTCACCAAAAGTGTCTAGTGGTATATTTTGTTCTCGAGCCGTCTCACCGTAAAATCAATGAATAGTTTTTAATAAAAGATTCACCATTAGAAAGTTAAACGTTCACCGTTCAAATGGTAAACATTTTATTAAAAACTATTCATTGATTTTCTGGTGAGACGATCGAGAATAAAATATACGACCGGACATTTTTTGTGGCTTCACTCTACTTATAGAAATAAAAGTGTCATTGACTAGTAGATACACAGTACCGTACAATTGTTTCTGGTAACGCACTTCATAGGCTTCGAGTGATATTTTTACGTTTACCACCAGTCAAATTTCAACGATGTTTTATACCACTTTTTGTTCGATGGGATTGCTCAATGTGTAGTAGTTTGGCCAAAAACGTTTGTAATGTGTTACAGTGCCAAAAATATGTCACTCAAAAATTCTATCTCACTTTCAATTCCAAAAAAATGATTTCCGGTTTTTAGGTCGAACTTCAGGTGGCACTTCCGGTCTAACAATTATCGTAAAAGATATAGCGCGGAATTTGGGGGTGGAGTCCTGGGGAGGCCTTCTGACCTAGCTCCGCTCAGTTTTAAAAACTCAAAACGGTGCACAGGAGTTAGTTATGCACACCTATGTTAATAAAGTATTTTTAAATATTGCGTTATATTATGTTTGCAGGTGTCTTTTCTTCATGTACCGAACGTCGCCGTAGCTTACTGGACATGCGTTAACTAATAATAAACTATTGCCAGCATGATATTATCAATATGTATCATTCTTATTAACGTCACCGTAACTTAGAGGGTATAGTCAACATTTTTAGATAGTGGAGTACCGGGTTCGAAACTCACCTACTGTATACATTCGTTAAATGCCTTAATATGCCGTTATTGACGGTATACTTTCAAGTTACTAAAGTTAGAACTTCTAATTATCTTTGCTTTGTATTAATGTAAAAATTAAAGAAAAAATTAAGCGCGTAATGACTTATACTCAAATGTATCGATTAGATCGAATTTGGGTTATAGTAATATAAATAAAAATAATTTTCAAACCTTTTTCCGTCATTCGATTGCATGGTGATTTGGCCATATGGCGAAAAGAAGAACACGAGAGCTAACCACGCGTCTTTGATATTTGTATTCGTGATAAGATCAAGTGTATAATAATCAGAAATCCAAGTTCAGGGTAAACTAATTGTGACCTAAACTTATTTATACATTCGAGGTCACAAACCAACCCATTTAACAAGTCAAACGTTTTTATTAAACCTAGGACTAACCTACAATTTAAGGGTGTTGGTAAATAGAAGGAAACAAAATTGAGAATTAAAAGGAAATTATAAACAGACGCACACACAAATCTACGCTAACTCTAGTTTTTGTGTCCGATTTAACAACCCCGTATTTAGTTGACATAATTAACAACGATTTGCGATATTATAATGGGCGTTCAATGTAAGGAAACTGACAGCTAATAACCGGAAGTTGGTTATTATGAATCGCTATTCACACCAAATTGTTACCCGAGACGACCTCTAGTGGAAAATTGTCCTTAAAAAATTTAAGTACCTACATGTACTTAAGAATTGACACTTTAAACTTTTTAGTTTTTTAAAATTTAAGACAGCTGGCTTTGGTACGAAAACGTTAAGCAGCATGCCCACCTAGAATTTTACTGCGCACATTTTAGGATACCTAATGACCAGAAATTTTGACCGGAAATGAACCTAAAAATTGAAAATTCGAAAATTTTCGTCGAAATTTGATCAAGATATTGATCGACCAATAGTTAGGTCCAAGCTGAAATATGGATCTTATCTACTTAGCGGAAGCCTCGATTTTATCGTTCTCAATAATCCGAAAACAATTTGTGAATAAAAGCAAAAGATAAAAAGCATCCAAAGGGGCCCAAAACTTGTCAACAATATTATATCTCGTTTTTGTCAGCCTTAGTGAGGGATTTCAAGAAGGGATTTCACGAATTGGAGGTGCCCCCTAAAAACAATTTGTGAATTGGACACAATTACATTTTTCCTTAGTGAGGGATTTCTAGAATTCTGATCTCTAAACTAAATATATTAGTGGAACGCCCGAAGACTCAACTAACTCATGAAACAAATTTTATTGAAAAATATTCACTACTTTTTAAGTGAAATGGAAACGAACAACAACCCATTGATGAGATATAATATTGTTGACGAGTTTTGGGCCCCTTTGGATGCTTTTGGGATATTGTATCGTAAGGTGATCACTGCACTTACATTTTAAAATGTCCGATTCCCCCCAAATTGGTATTATTTGACAAAGTACGGATGTCAGTTACATTCCTCTCACATGATCGACCCTTAATTCCTAACCCGCTATGTATTTATAGCCACTAGAAGTTAAAAATATGTTTTCGGAAAGTATGTCCGATTGGCTCGAAA
>SCLF01043404.1:0-20760 GCA_004367975.1 Mesochordaeus erythrocephalus
ATACCCTTTAGGGACAAAATGTCCTCCGCTCTTTTTTTCCATCTCAATTCAAAACGGAACAATATTTTCCGTTGAAAATTGGAACGAGGGAAGCTGTGCTATCTGGCTATTTAACGTTGTTAAAATTATATTAATATTACTTACCGATAAAATCAGAATCTAACGGTTATACACGTGCAATTTCATTCAAATAATATTTTCTCGATCAAATAATATGCCTAGAAATCCAAAAAATTCAGCGAACCTAGCTTAATAACAGATATGTATTATTGGTAATTAGTAGTAATTATTCGGTATTATTTAAAACTTGTTCGTTATTATTCTCCGAATGGCAATTATAAAATTTCACATTTTTTAAAGTGTCTGATTTCCCACAAAATTGGTCTGCTACGGATGTCCGCTACATTTGTTCTCAAGCGGTCGACTAGGAATTCCTAACCCCTTATGTAATTATAGGCACTGGAAGTCAAGAATGTGATTTCGGGCACTATGTCCGATTGGCTCGAAAGTGGGCTTATTGGACGCGCCATGACTTCAGCTTCAATTCTTCTCAAAGGACTGACCCCGTTTCTTAACATGTGACCTAGATTGTGACCAAGATTTTTTGACCTTTCGACTTGTTATGATTTACAAAACATGCTAAGATCCCAAAGGTGTTCACTGAAAATTTGACTTGAAACAACTGCATAAAACTAATGTTTGGGACGGTCAAAGTCAATTTCGTCAATTTTGGCAATGTGAATTTCGGGCTCCATAGGTTTAAAGCGAATAATCGTAGTACGTTTTCGATAATTTTATTGGATGTCCCGGGGTCTACGTAATCTAGTGCAGGTTAGGTTGGTGAGCTGCCATACCCCATGAGTTAAAATTAACGTTTTGTCTTTAGGGGGGTTAACTGTACGACGCGTATAACTTCGGATAGTCTTGGAACCGATTCTGAACCGCAAGGAAAAACTCTGTCAGCCCCACTAGGTTTCCTTAACCGATCATGCGTCATAGGACTGGTTTCTCTTGCAGTTGATGAAACGTAATATTTGCAAAGATGAGCATAGCTGTCTGCTTTGTGAAAAATGTGATCGCTCTCATAGACACAGCTACACCGTAAATTCAATAAAAAAATAATTATGTGCAATATAATATCAGCACATTTTCTATTAATTGTCCGGCCTTGTTAACCAGTAGAGACCCCGAAGGACGTTTTGTCCCTTAACACCGCAAAAACGCTCTTCTTTCGCAAATATCTGGAGAACGAATAGATGGATCTGTTCATCTTTCGTTGGGTATCCTTATTGTAGCAGAAAAAAATACGTTCTTAAATTGATTTATTTTTAATTGATTTTAAGGTGAAGCAGTGATTTCGTCTCTCTATAACATTTCCATTCAACTGGGGGCTTTCAAAAATATATGTGTGAGAACCTTGGTCATATATGACCAATATATGATCATATCTCTCAATATCAGAGAATTACCAAAATATCAGAGAACTAAAAATCGATAATTATTGATTGACATGTTAAACTAGGAAATATAGAGAACACAAGAGAGTTATGAGGAACAAAATCAAAAAGGTACGAAATACTCACAAATAATTTCCCATAATTTACAATAATAAATATCTGTTATTAAGCAAGGTACGCAGAATTTTTTTGTATTTTTAGGAATATTATTTGATGGAGAAAATATTATTTGAATGAAATTTCGCGTTAAAACGTTTATATTATGGGCGTGTTTATAAACATATAGATACAAATTAATTACAAAAAATGGACAATAATACATGTCGGTTATTAAGCTAGGTACCTTTAAATGTCTGGACTTCTAGTTATAGGTTTAACGGAGAAAATAGTATTTGAATGATATTTTCGTGATAACCCCTTATATACAGATTTTTCATGTTATCGGTAGGCAATATTAATATAATTTTAACACCGTTAAATAGCCAGATAGCACAGTTTCCATAGTTCAGATTTTCAACGGAAAATATGGCTTCGTTTTGAATTGAAATGGAAAAGAAGAGCGGAGGACATTTTTGTCCCTAAAGGGTCTCCACAGGATATTTCGCTCGGGCTCTCCACTGGTTAATCAGACCATAACTTCTGTTAGAGTGGTGCTGCGCTGAATTTGCTATCCAGTACCCCCGTAAACACCCGTCCCGGTTTTTTAACGTACTTTCAAACCGGAAGTGGAGGCTAAAAACGGGAATTTTTTATTTCGAACCTGGAATCACCCAAATTGTTCCCCGGGACGGCCTCAAGTGGAAAAGTATCTTCAAACAAATTAATACAGCTGTGTCATAGTTAGGAAAATATAGAGGTACTTCTAGACCGCACATTTTAGGATAACTTTCGACCACAAATTTTGACTGGAAGTGAACCAAACAAATCAAAAATCCGAAAATTGCCGAAAAAAAACTACAAATAA
This sequence comes from Mesochordaeus erythrocephalus, assembly GCA_004367975.1. Taxonomy (NCBI): domain Eukaryota; kingdom Metazoa; phylum Chordata; class Appendicularia; order Copelata; family Oikopleuridae; genus Mesochordaeus; species Mesochordaeus erythrocephalus. The sequence goes on from SCLF01043404.1 coordinate 2,422, forward strand.
TGAACATAGAACTTTTTGAATAAAAACGCAAAATAATTTCGACTAAATGACGACCACTCATCTGTGCCGCGTTCCAGAGGAAACTAAACGACATTATTGGCAGCGGCACACATTGCAGCGTCAACAATAACATCCTGTGTTTGAAACAAAAATTTTAATACCATTGCTAGATCTATCGTTAGCTACAATGATTGTCCATAAAGTGGTATTAAGGAAAAAGCGAGAACGTAACTTACATTTTTAATCTATGTTGTGAACTAAACCTCTTTAAAAAGAAATTCGAAAATGCTTTGTGAGTTTTGGTATTCTGTGGCAATGTTAGTGTTATTTTACCACGATGGGGGTAAACTTAATTTTGCAGCGGTTGGGGTCACTTTTGGGTATTTCATTCATATAAATATATGTATCCCTTGCCCCATGGACATTATATTACCATTACGCGGTGTACTGTACGGATAGAATATACTGTTTACTAAACCTTTTAACCAGTGGAAACCTCGGCGACCAGAAGTGCCCACGAGAACCCTTCTTTTGCAGATATCTCGAGAACGAAATAATGTATCTACTTCAAATGTATTTACAAAGTATCCTCTTTGCAAATATGACGTTGGCATGAACTGCAAGAGACAGCAGTTCTGCGACGTGGCATATTTTAAGTGGTACAGTAGTGACAGCAGGTTTAGGGTTTATTTGGTTTCCGGTTCAATGGTTCAGTTAGGAAATCCTGAGCTGGGGTTTAGTGTCAACCACGTTGTTATAAGGGCGTATATGATGAATCCTCGAAAATATTGACCAGTCCAGGAATCAAACCTGAGTCCTATACGTACGAAATAGTGCTCTAACCTACTGAGGTAACCGGTCATATGCTAGAGTGGACGAGGATATATATGTGACTTATTCAAGGTACGCCTAGATCTCCTATGTATGATAGGGGTATTATCGTTTATCTGTGACGGCATAATCGAGGATAACTATTTTTCCCCACGATGACGTCATATTTATCTTGGCCACAATCGAACTTAAATATGAGTCATAACAGCAAATGTGCTTACCTATCATATTACTGCTAGCCTAATGGCTAGCCCTATTGCGGATGTCGCTCAAGTACAATTTTGCAAGCCAATCAGTTACAGCACATAAGCATCAATGCCGCATGAAGGAAATGGCTTTTGAGCCATTACGAGCGAAAATGGCTCCCCCAGTCGTTGGATACTATGTTCCGAAAGCTACATACAAAAGGGAACCATATAAAAAAACCCAACCGTATAGTCGAACGGGACTGTTCGAACAACTTATCGAAGATAAAACAAAATATCTTGTGGAAGAGAAAAGTATGGATCGTTTAGACGATCACGAAGATACAGAGCAGTAACAAATCAGACTGGAACAGCTCCATCAAGACGAGTAGAGAGAGTCCACAGGGTGACAAAAATGCAACCCAACAGAGACGTAACTTCTAATAAAGGTACGGATAACATCAAAATTTGGAACATACTTAAGGTTAAATAACAAATTCTGGCAGATTGACGACGGTTCAATTCGGAATATACAATCACTAATAATCCAAATGGATCAAGAAAACCTGAAAACTTGATAGCGTATATGAAGAGATGTAACCGTCACCCACATCCAGTCCAAGTTTGCCGATTAAAGAATTTTGTAGTATATAACATTGCTTAGATTTTGAACAACAAAATACTGTTTTATGCAAAAAATTGAAAATATCAAAAAAATTGCCTTGGATACGAAACCAAGAAAGAAACAACTAGGAAATTATGGATAGACACCAAAGGTAGAAAAATAGACAGTTTTGTAACAAAAATTCGGCTAGCATAATGATCTACCTCACATTTTCAGCGGGTGCAGGTGGATTGATGCTTGTCGTCTAGAATTCGAAAATATAGGGGTACATTTTGTTCGAAATTGATTATTTGTACACATAGACATAATAATAAAGCTAATTTAGCCTGTATTATACGAGAAGCATTAACATTTTCAGCGGTGTGAAATGCGCAGTGGAGGTTGATCGTCAAGTGGAGATCTAATGGAGATCTAATGGAGATCTAATGGATTTTCATGTTTAGGTTAAACAAAAGGCAAAGACCTTAGGTATGTTAAGGTCACCAGGGATGTATTGTGCGATACTATGAACCTTAGATTTAGATGTAGCTTCCGTTACACGCAATTAGGAATAGTGAAATTCTGAATTCGTATGGAGCAATGCTTGCAAAAAATGTATACGAGAAGGTTTACAAGTGCAACAGGTTCTTTTAGAGTAACTTAACTAAAATTCAAATGTTTAAGAATGACGGAACCAGCAGAAAGTGCGAAATACATCTTCAACAGTTACATTGAAGTGATGATGGCGATGCAATTGTCTAAAGTAAGACCGGTCGTTCGATTTTTTCTGCAAACTTTCGGTCTATCTTGCAATAGATGCCTAACAGGATCTTTGGACCTAAAGAATCTTTATGTGCAAAATAATGAGTTACCGATGACATGGAAATTAAACGGAAAGAATGGCCATATCTTTATGACATCAACCTGAAAATAACACTGAGGTTTAATAAGTTAGAGAATCAAGCTATGAAACATCTAATGCAGCAAGCCGGACAGCTTGTGCTTGAAGAAAAGTAAGATGTCCAAATTGCCCATATTATCTCGTTGGTAGGAGACTTCTAAAAATGAATGAATTCATTAAAATTAAAAGAATCATTGATAACATGTATTTGAGCTTCCCTGAAAAATGCATGTAAGGCAAGCGAAGTAACGTAAACCTGCAAGCATAAAGAAGTGAGGAGGGGTTCACATTTATGAAGAATATTAGGCAGCCCAGCAGGAACTTTTCGAATGCTAAAAATGGGATATCAATAAACGATTAAGTCGCAGTCGATAAAGTTCAAGTACTCAAATACTGCGCAAAAAACTCTAAAATTGAGAGTGCGTTACTACAGTTTATACAAGGAAAGCATCGTCTGATATATTAGCTACTGTCGTTATATAATATTATTACCGATAAGCCTTGTTACACGTCAAATATTAAATTATATAATTCATTCGGAGAAATGGTATAAAAGTAACGGAACGTAATATATAGCGTGTATATAGCGAAATATATAAATTGTGTAGGATTTGGCTACTTATAAATTCTAGTACTTGTTATGTTCGTCAAATAAATATACGGAATAAATACCTGTTTTATATTATTTATGAATTAAAGAAGAGAAAATCCACGAAGGGTGCGGAACGGCTGAACCCGTTTGCTATGAATTCGACGTAAAGTTATTAATCTGTGGTACTCGCAATTAACGTGTACCTTATATTTTAGGGTGACCATATTTGTATTGTCAAAAGTTGGTGAAAAAACCGGACATTTTTGAAACTTTAATCTGGTGAGTTCCGTTTATAGAGTACGTGATATATCAGTTACGGACTCTCCATGAAAACGTCTACCAATTTAGCCCATGAACGGATACAATACAAGGTTCAACAAATGTTCGGTTTATAGAACACGTAATCATTCTGACGAAGATGAACACCCATATTTAATATTAAATTTTATTCAGTGTGGCAGAACGGTAATTGTGTAGCCTTAAAAGCATGCTACTAAATAGCAAATAATGAAATTTAACCTGGAAGCAACAAATGTGTCTAGACAAATTCCGTAAATGATTAGTACAGCTCCATATATAGTTTTTTGTTGTCCATTGCCAGTCTAATGTTATAAGCCTTATAATATAAGGCCTAGCTGAAATATAAAGTAACAATAACAAAGCCGTTTGCGGTTATTTTTTGCTTACATATTTCAGTAGATTGTATTTCATTGTCCTTTGTCTACCCATTCATATTTTGTTCCAGAGCAGATCTTTCCCAGCATTTTTTTGTTTCCCAACAAATAAGCAAGAAAATCTTTTAGACCGCCTTTAGTGACTCAACAGAGAGCTTATTCCTCTCCTTGGTCCACTGTTTCCGCATCAGGGAGAAAAGCCTCTCAAGATTTGCTTTGTGAGAGGAAAGTGCAAAGACAAACTGTGCAATCTTCAATAATTCAGAGTAACGTGTAGCCAAACCCTATAACATATCACATTTTAAGGGTATTTGATGGATTTTCTCATAGACCCGTTATGTAGTTAAGTCATAAATGTGATTTTGTGAAGTATGTTGAATTGGATCGAAAGTAGGCTTGTTCGATGCGTCATGGCTCAAGCTTCTTCTCAAAGGACCGACCCCGAATTCTTAACACGTGACCCAGTTATAGGCCATAAAAGGTACAAATTTTCAAAAATGACAAAATCACGAATTTTTCACGGCTGCAAAAACCCGGCCAAGGTCCCAACGTATGTTCACTAAAAATTTGACTCAAAACAGCTGCAATTAGGGGTATAATAGGGTGGGGGTCGAAGTCAAGGGTATCTGTATTAGCAATGTGACTTTCGAGGTCCATAGCTTTAAAGGAAATAATCGTACTATGCTTTCGATACTTGTATTGGATGCACAGGGGCCTAATTAATCTCGCACGATTTAGTTCTGTTTGACTTTTTGGAGTTTTTATGGGTTAACTGTACGAAGGCGATTAATTTTGGACATTTTGAATATAGATTCGGTACCGCAAGGAAAAACTCTATCCGACCCACTAAGTCTGTTTAACCGACCTCTTGCTCTCTATACCCCTAGGGGGCAGTTTTGACAGGCTACCTTGTCTGTATCGGGCTCCACAGTTCTTCTAGTAGAATGTCCGGCCACTTCGGACACATCCGATAATGCACAGATTCGCTTGTCTGCCGAATGAACTAGTTCATGACCAACTACTTGCACCATACTTCAATCGGTTAACAAAATGAATGAATCATGGATATATGTTTACAAATGAGACCTGGAACATTCAATTACTCTTTTGATTTGATAGTCTAGTCTCTATCCTATTCAATACCATGGGAATAACATGTATTATGGTGGTGAGAAGTATACTAAGTGCGATGTTACTTCGGTATAATTATTTCCTATAAGCCGTTTCTGGTAGATATACGGGTTTTTTCAGTTTGCCAAGAACCGCGGTACAGGCACCCATCGCCCGAAACTAGAACACATCGAGGAGGCGCAGAATTATGAATCCTCTCAAATATCTAAAAGGACTTCACTTTCACCTTCACGCCGATGCCCAAATCAATCTTTAAGTTCAGTAACTAAATCGCAAAAATCTTCTCAACACTCTTCAAAAGAATCAATCAACGAAGTTTCAACCGGTATTCAAGATAAAATGTAAGCTTAGTCTCTAATAGTAACCCATCTAGTCAATTTTGCTTTACATTGAAGTTATCTTGGGTTACAAAAGTTTATATTTACTTACAGGTTTTAACTAGGGAATGGTAAGTTAGAGATCTTGCAGTAATATAAATGACGATTTTACGGTTGTAGTTTAAATCACTCAACTCGACGTATCAAGTATTCAAGTATCACCGATTTTTAAAGTCTTTGAACACAAAATCAATACTAATTTGGTAGGAATTCATCATTTTATTACTTTGACCCTTGTTTGGTAAAAATACCGAAAATAACTGACAACTGTGACATGTCACAGTGTCATGACACTAGTGTCTAGGCCAGCCCCCCCGGGTGTCTGGATTGCAGAACGTCGGTTAAAGAGACTTAGCCAGTCTGATAGAGCTTTTTCTTGCGGTTCTTTCATCTCATTACAGAATGCCAGAATTATACTCCTTCGTACAGTTAACCCCCAAAAACCCCTATTGTGAAGTCTTAAATTACCATAAGTTGAGAAGAATTAATTGTACGCACTTCTCGTAATGTAAAACTTTGATCGTGAAGCCAAACTCTATAACATATAAAATGTTAAGGGTATTTGATAGATTTTCTCATACGCCCGTTATGTGGAGTGAGCAAATTTAAGTCCAAACTGTCATTTCGTGAAGTATGTCGAATTAGCTCGAAAGTGGGCTTATTCGCCGCGTCGTGACTCAAGCTTCAATTCTGCTCAGATAACCGACCCCGAATTAGTAATAAGTGACCCGTTATAGGCCAAAAACTAAACCGAAAAGGGTACACATTTTCAAAAGTGACAAAAACACGAAATTTTCACTTTTCGATTTTATTACGATTTAAAAAACATGCCAAGACCGTAAAGTATGTTCACTAAAAGGGGTTAACTGTATGAACGAGTATAATTTTGGACATTCTGTAATGAGATGAAAGAACCGCAAGACAAAGCTCTATCAGACTGGCTAAGTCTTGTTAACCGACGTTCTGCAATCCAGATAACCGGGGGGGGGGCTGGTCTAGACACCAGTGTGTGATGACTCCATCTAATCAAAATTATAAAACCGTCGTGCAGTACTATATCGACGATAGTTCGTTTTTTATGAACTTAGAAGATTTTGCCCAATATTTGTGTCAAGTAATATTTGATTAAAATGTATACCTGCCACTCATTTTTCTACAACACGCTTTGTTACACACAACAACTTGTTCGTATTAAAACTTACTCTTAGGCATATATAGTTTTTGTATAAAGTAGTTTTTGTTATTTGAAAAAATACAAAAATGGATTGCAGAAGTCCGTCTAAATACTTGTTATTCAGACCACCACGAGCAGCTCCACCCCCACCTGTACAAAAGAAAAGGGATTTGGATTCTCAGTCAGACTCTGAGGGTGAAAATATGGAATCTAAATATGATGGGGGGAAGAATTCAACGCAAGAAGATCCAGATGGTGATGTTGATAGTGAAGGATACAGCATTCGCAAAGCAGAGAGGAAACAATCTACAAGTTCATCCTGGTCCTCCGAAGATGGTGAAAAGGTAGATACTTATCGCATTAAAGTCAACATTCGGCCTAAAGAAGAAGTCGAACCAATCGTCAATCAAGGTGGAATAATTAACATTACCGCACGTGTAGTTCTGATAATCGCTTTAGAATTTGTGAAATTGTTCGGACCAGCGACGGCAGCTCCAGTGAGGTCCAGACCAAGACATGGCCGATCACCGCGAGATATTACTGTTATACCTACGGCGATGGATGAAAAAGTAATTTACATTTATTAATCCACTTACTAGTGTCCGATAAGGTCAATGAAACATGTGGTACGGAAGTCTATGATACAGATAGATTTAGATGATATTAAAATTTTGATGTTTGTCATTGTATGACCTTGGACTCATAATAACTTTAAGGGTTTTCTCTTATTAATTGTTGTTTCGAGTCGAAATTTAAAAATTGCCCTAAAATTTTACAATACTTTAGAATGTCCGATTTCCCCCGAAATTGGACTCATTCGCGCACGGATGTCGGCTACATTTCTTCTCATAGGATTGACCCCGAATTCCTAACCGGTTATGTAGTTATAGCCACTAGAATAAAAAATGGGAAAGTGGGCTTATTCGACGCGCCATGACTCCACCTTCAATTCTTCTCAAATCCCCCGAATACTTAAGACGTTACTTAGTTATAGCCCAAAATAGGATTTCTAAAGTACACATTTTCAACAAGTGACAGAAATCACGCATTTTTCACTTTTCTATTTTGTTACCATTTAGAAAACATGCCAAGATCCCAAAGTATGTTCACTAAAAATTCATAAAAAAATAGAAAAATTCGTGATTTCTGTCACTTGTTGAAAATTTGTACTTTAGAAATGCCATTTTTGGGCTATAACTAGGTCACGTGTTTAGAATTCGGGGTCGGTTGTCCGAGAAGAATTGAAGCTGGAGTCATTATGCGTCGAATAACTTTCGAGCAAATCGGACATGCTTCCCGAAATCTTAATTTCACAAAATTTCAAAAAATCAGCTACATTTCTTCTCATAGGATTGACCCCGAATTATTAACCCGTTATGTAGTTATAGCCACTAGAAGTTACAAATGTGATTTCGGGATTGGACCGAAGGTATGCTTATTCGACGTGTCATGACTCCAGTTTCAATTCTTCTTAACAAGTGGAGACCCCGAAGGGACGTATGTCCCTTAACACGTCCAAAACGATATTCTTTCGCAGATATCTCGAGAGCTAATGGATGGATCTGCTTCAAATTTTAAAACATTATGGGGATTTCAAATATCCTTCATACAAAAATAGTTCGCGCTTTTCGTGAAAATTGAAGCGACTTGCAAAATTTAACTGCCATTATCTCAGCGGCCGGGCCTCTATTTCAATCCCAATTTTGTCAGTATTTTGCCTTTGTATCATCTCGTTACAGATAAAACATGGAGGTCTTATCATCTACAGAACATTTTTATTGAATATACACTGGAGCAGTGTCGGGTTTTTGGAAGAAATCATACGGTTTACTAATTACAACACTAAGAGTTTTCACGGTAGGAACTCGCTTTTAATTTATCTCTGGATATCCATGTTGGTATATAAACAAAATAATGGTCTCACGTTGTGAACAACATTTTTTATTAAATATTTAGTGAAGTCACCATGTTTTTTTCAGAAATACAACGTTTTCGGACTATAGTCTTGGAAATCCAATAACTCAGATTAATTTTATTAATGTTCTTTGGTTATCCTTGTTGACACAGAAAAAATACGTTCTTCTATTGCCCTTTAGTATTTTTTTATTGCTGTCTAAACTAGAGAGACTAGATTAAGTCGACCCCAGGGCATCTAATAAAAGTATCAAAAACGTCCTCCGATTATTCGTCTTAAACCCATGGTACTCGAAATTCACATTGCCAAAATTGACCAAATATTAGTTTTTGTGCAGTTGTTTCGAGTCAAATTTTTAGTGAACATACTGTGGGATCTTTGCATGTTTTCAAAATCATAAAAAATCGAAAGCTGAAAAATTCGCGATATTGTCACTTTGTGAGAATTGTGTACTTTAGAAATTCCATCTTTTAGCTACAACTAGGTCAAGTATTGCGAATTTGGTGTCGGTTCTTTGAGAAGAATGGAAGCTTGAGTCATGGCGCGTCGAATAAGCCCACTTTCGAGCCAATCGGAGATACTTCCCGAAATTATATTTTTGACTTCGAGTTAAGACATCCGTGCTTTAAAAAATGTGAAATTTTATAATTGCCATACGAAGAATAATAACGAACAAGTATCAAATAATTCCAAATTTTGCTTATAATACATATCTGTTATTCAGCTAGGTACCATGATTTTTTTTTCGATTTTTAGGTATATTATTTGATCGAGAAAATATTATTTGAATGATATTTCGCGTTCTAACCCTTATATTATGGGCGTGTTTGTAGACAATTAGATAACAATTAATTACAAAAAAATTACCAATAATACATATCTGTTATTAAATTTATTTCCCACATCGAGCACACAAGTTTTCGCTATCTTGTGGCGACCCCCGCTGCCCGAAGTTTTAAACCGCACTTGATTAGAAGTATTCTATCAATGATTCTAATGGTACAGTAATACAATCATTTATTTCAACAGTAACTGATATCTTTATCTGAATCCATATTTGAGTTGAAAGGATTGTGGTCAGAGTCCCCTAATGACTTACAGTTTTATTAGTATTTTACTATTGCTTAATCTTTGCTATTGCATAATTATATCGATACAGTATATTTCTCAGCTCAGTATAATATTCATGCTAACACCGTAGACATTAAGTCGCGTCACAGTTTATCTCGCAAGTAAACTTTAATAAGTTGCTATAAAATGATATACTTGCCGAGCATACTTGCCGAGCATATATATGCGTTACTACCTTCCGAAGAGGAAGAGCATCGCCTTCGCGCATATCAATAATTACCGGGCCAAGGCGCCAGGTTTTTTGTACATTTGACGTTTAATAGGAATAGCGTGGTGGTCATTTTTTGAGCCAATCAGTCACGTAGCATAGCCATGACACATAAATAGCTGTTTTCATTGACGTGATCATGTCAATATAATCCACGGAATGGCTAGCATGGTCTTAGTCGTACTAAAACTTGGATCATACAAATAATTAACATTGCCACAACGTTAGTTTACGATTAGCAGTAACTTTGTAGTAAGTATGAGAATGAGTAATTCAGAAAATAGAACGTAGGTGAATTCCGGAAAAGACACGATCGCGAACCAATCAAAATCCCTTATTGAGATATTAATAAACACGAAGAATTAGGACTGGTGCAGAGAAGCCTATTAACAAGAAAATTGCGGAAAGTTTTGTTTTAGGAACTTCGAGAAGAAACGTTTGAAAACTGGTATAGTGAAACAAGGGAAGTGCAGGTGAGAATTACATCATCAGGGAACATAATACAGCCAGTGATACTTAAAGCTGATAAAGCAGAATTGCAACAAAAGAGATTTTGTGATTGATACATTGGAAGAGAAAGCGGGTGTCGATATATTGCGATAACCAAACCGTAGTATATTCATATAAAGAACTAAAGGTCAGTCAAATAATGACGCACATTCATGAATTCGTCCATAAAAATTAGCAGATGGGTCTTCAAGAAAAACTACTTTTTCAAGCGGATAAATATAGACTTCAATACAAAGGCAAGGCAAAGACAAGCACCGATCATAAGAAGGCGGGTACTAAGAAGCCTTGCTACGGAATTATGAATAGATAATGAGAGTCGTAGAATAGATACGCTATTTAACACAAAGTCTAGTACCATGATATATACCACTCTAAACCTAAACGCACCTCTTTTACCTAAACGCACCACTAAACGATCCAATCAAAATGCGTTATTGGAACTTTAATGGCGAAAAATACAATTTGAAATATGAAATTTGCTATTAGTCCCGAATCTATACTGATTTTTTGAGTGCGGTGATATGTTTTATGCACGATCCAATAGTTCTCGAGATAAGCGCCAAATATTTCCAACCACAATGGTTCATATATGTAAAACTGTTACTTGGCGCGAATAAGCTCGCACCTCCCAAGTAGTTTTAATGGCGTGATGAGCTTTCGTCAGAAGCTCATATCGAAACAGTCTGGCCATCTAATGGTCATATAATTTCCATGGGATACATGTATTTATATGAATAAAGAACCCCAAGGTGGCCCAGTTGCTGCAAAATTGAGTTTGTCAGAACGTGGTAAAATCTTCACAAGCATACATAGGCATTGCCACAGACTGCCAGAAGTAAGATTAGTCATTGGTATGAAAATATTAATGAGGAATATGGAGGTCAGTATCCCGAGAAGTTCTCACGTTGAACAACACAATATTAAATACATATGTATATTATGTATATTATTTTAATACTTAAAACAGAGATTACCGAAGACACAAAGACCTCGGGAGTATACAGAGACATACCATGTAGTAAGGAAGATTGTACATGATTTTCTATGTAAAATTTTTCGGGAAAAAAGAGATATTGGAATGATAAGAGATTTAAGGAAATGTATGTTGACAGAAATTACGGGATACAACATGACGACCACCGGGTATTTGATCATGCCGGGTTTACCTATTAGAATAGGAGATATGCGGGAAATATAAGGAATAGCATATTTTCCGATAGGTCATGTGACAGTTTTGAAGCCAATTTATAAGGCTCAAAAATTTACTGTCTGGTAGCCACCGATAGGATAACGGCTATAACAGGGGATATTCTACTATAAAATGAACATGTTCATTGGATGGTGAATAGAGCTGAGCAGGGAAAATATAGTCGTAGGACTGTAAGGTCACTGTAAGTCTCGGTTGATCCGAAGCCAATTTATAAGGCTCGGAAGGGTTAGAAGCCTCGGAGGCTTAGAAGCGGCCAGATGGCTTTAAAAGGCTAATTAACGGCCCTAAGAAGGGAGATTATCGAAAGATATACGGTGGAAACTCTCCTCCGAAGCTGCCCTGTTTAGTATTACGGTAGAGATACTGTAGAGCAGAGAGTGAACTGTATGTACATTATAGCGGCCAGAGGGCTTAAAAAGGCTAAATCAACTGCCCTGGAAAAGGGAATTTACATGAAGTTGGTAACACTTGTATACTGTTAAGTATCACGGCAGAAATGCTGGATAGCAGGAGAGGGAAAACTTCGTTAACAAGAGGCGGCTCGAGGGCTTAAAAAGCTAGCTCACCTACCCTGAGGAAGGGAGATTATCGGAAGATAATCAGTTGAGATCTCCTGCGAAATTAGGAACACTTCTATACTGTTAAGTATTACGGTGAAAATCCCGAATTGCAGGAGAGGTATCTTACGTTAACAACAGCGGGCTGAGGGCTTAGAAAGGATGATTTGACTGCCCTATGAGTAGGGAGATTATCTGCGGATTTTCGGGTCAAAATTCTTGCTGCCGTAAAATGATAAGCAAACGAATGACAGCGAAATTTGGGGAAATTTCAGGTCATTATGTGTTTAAAAAGCCGATAGGCAAATAACCGAGTTGTTGTTGTTCTCTAAAAGAATTTAGAACTTTTGGAGAGGACAATGAAAAGGCACTAAGACTACGAGTCTTAGGGCAAGATTGCCAGTCTTATTGATAAAACTCGCAGTCTGAACAAACCGCTTTTTTAGGATATAAAAAGTCATTGGTTTGGAAAGAGCACTGAAATTACAAGTTTTAGATGCAAGTCTTATTAATAAGACTCGCAGTCTTAAGAGGAAGTTGGTAGAACATAATAAAGTCATATTGTGGAAAAGTACTGGGAAAATGAATCTCAGGTACAAGACTGCACCATGTTCTTTGGAAAAGCACTAAGACCGTGAGCCTTAGGTGCAAGACTGCCAGTCTTATTAATAAGACTCGCAGAATTAAGAAAAAGGTGTCTTAGAATGGGAAAAGTCATATTTCGAAAAGGCACTAAGACTAAGAGTCTTAGATGCAAGACTGCCAGTCTTGTGAATAAGACTTGCAGTCTTGGGAAAAGGGCTTCAAAATTAGAAAAAGTATTTTTTTTCGAAAAATGCATTAAGACTGCGAGTCTTGAATCTCAGAGTCTTAAGAAAAAAGTTGTAGAATACAAAAGTTAAGGTTTTGGAAAAGCACTAAGACTATGAGTCTTAGATGAAAGACTGACAGCCTTATTAATAAGAATCGTAGTCTTAAGGAAAAGTGTTGGAACATAAAAAATCACGAATCGAAAAACGCGCTAAGACTACGAGTCTTAGATGCAAGACTACCGGCCTTATGAATAAGATTCGCAGTCTTAGGAAAAAGTCTTGTAAATTATAAAAAAAGTCTGTTTTTACGAAAAAGGTCTTGCAGAAATGGCACTAAGTGCAAATGCACCAAGATTGAAATAATTAACAAAAGGATATTTCAGAATGTCAGAAGTAGAATATAAGGCGAAGTTCGGAACGTTCCTGACAATTGAACTCGGTAATAAAGTGTGAAATTCTGGCGGATGCCGGGATTAAACGGAAAGAAAGAACCAGGCGGTATATTCTTGCAGTTCAAAAAAAGAAATACTGAGCTCGAACATCTCGTCAAACAAGAGGAGAGAACATAAAATAGAGGTTAAAATTACTTCAAAACACTGAAAAAGTCATAACTAAAATTTTTTTTAGACTGACAAAAGTGGCTTTATTCTAGACCGTGCGGAGAATAAAACCTCCAAGCAGCGTTGGCTTTCCGCCTGCAGCAAAACAGATGCTCAGCGCACTACTGGTTTGTAATCTGGTCATGGAGAGATGTTTATGCCAAATTAATGGTGCTAGAAATATGGGACGGAATGAATGATAGAAAAAACGGCAGACCTGGAGAGAGACGCTGGGAAGAAAAACCCGAAATGTTCCTACGGAACAAATAATAGGCTTTTGGGAAAATGTGCGAAGAAGCTAGCTTCTAATAAATGAAAGATGGTAGCCAAAGTTCACAGGTTTTTCAGTACACACACAAACAGCGAATATGAATGCAACAACAGAATGAAACTTTCCAGAAATGGACAGCAGAAAAGTGGCAGAATCTGGAGTGAGTTAGCATTTAGATGAATGGAAACGGCGATCCTAGAGGAAAAAGAAGTACAACTAAATAATATAGCGTCGAACACAAAAATGTAGAAAGATGGGCAAACCAGGAAAATCAAAACAGGAAGATGTCCATACCGGAAATGTAATATACAGAAACTGTAATACACAGAAAAATTGAGGAAGCACAATTGAGAAGGCTGATCAGTCCACAATTAGCAAATACACTAAAAAAGGCGTCGTATTGGATTGTGCAAAAAGAGAAACGACGTTATATAGCAAAAGCACAAAATCAGCTGGCGAGATTTATATTACAGATGACGGAAAAAGATAACGACAGGAGCAAATAGTACTAGAAGATCTTCAGCCAGACAAGATTGTATGAATTGCTTAGAAAATATTAGAAGACAATTCAGGTAGACCACTGGAGGATTTTCCAAGTTCGGAAAAGGTCCTAAAATAATTAAGGAGACTCATAATGAGAAATAATGACTGGAAGAAAAGAAAAGGATCTTCTTTGGACGCAGCTCTACATTCTCTGGAAGAAACAGAGGAGGAAGTTAGAGGGGCAGACGAGTCAGGAGGAACATTTTCAGGTAGAAAAATGGATGAAAGAAGATAAAAAGTATAGAAGAAATTCACAATCAGGTGCAATGGCGAGATTGTTAGACGAACAAATTACGTGAGAAAAGACAGTGTTGGAAGAACTAGCATTGGATATATTTTTTCAGATCCCACAAGAAGAAAAAGTATATACAAGCGAACGGCAGGAGGATATGGGCCTGAGACAGACTGTAAAAGAATACACGTCATTGCATAATATTTTCTTAACTTGTCAGAAAATCCACGTTACAGATGCGCCAAGCTGGAACATCGATGAATGGAAGGACATATATTCAAGAGTGCTGGAACTCCTGTTGAAACTAGGGTAACATACAGATGATGGGTGGAAGAGCATGGCAGAAAAGCTGGAAAGGATAGCAATAAAATAGGCAATATTGAAGCCGGAACAAGCAGAACAGCTACTCGGCAAATATGGATGAGAATGATAAGAAAGGCCTAAATTGGCCAGAAGATATGATTGAAAAATATCACAAGATGGAAAGTGTGCCAATGATGGCGTTCAAAATGGACAACGGAAGAATATCCTATACAAAGGACAAAAATCCGACCGTTGCGCAGAGAGAGACGTTTCAGAAGCAGAAAACTTTGATGTATTATACACCAGCGGAAAATACTATGATCCACAATGAGTATATTTGCTGGATTCAGTTCGAAAGCAGTCTGAGAAATTTTAATTACAGACTGGATGAGACTACAGAAGATATTCGAAATCGGACGGATCAAATGGATTACACGTATTTGGCATTTAGTTTCTTACAAATGCTAAAAGTGGATGAAAATAATCATGCAAAAGTCATGGATTTATCAATGGAAAAAAGTGGAAACATTGATGCGGAAGAAATAAATAGAATTATAGCCAAGCTGAACAGTAGAGAAACAAAACTCGGAAGTCTTGAGAAAGCAAAAAAACAGCTATCAAGGCTCAACTGTTCAGAAAGAGAAGCGTGGGAGAGATCGGAAGCCATAGCGGAAAACAAAAAAGTTCTTCATACATATATAGAAATGATCTTAGTCATAAATCGTTTGGGGGAACTAGCGATCAAAATAGTTTGGTTTAGCACGGGACAATTACACCAAGGACGATGGCGTACATCTCAAAATATAGACAAGATGAGCTGAAAATAAGATAATTATTTATGCAGACATCTTAAACACGCAAATGATTCTAGCAAATCTGAGACCAGACAACGAGAATTTATTGATGAATGACCCTAAGTTTGCATCAGATGAGACCTGGACTGAAAAACAAACAGAAAAAATAGACTGGACGAAACACTTGTTGTGTTACTACTCTGGCACTAGGAGTAGAAGCTTCAGCAGTGACACGCCATCTAAGATGGGTTAGGAATAGTGAAATGCTAAACTCCTACGCAGGGCTACACCTTACTCAGTTAAATTCCGCACCAGCGATGAATGACCTAAATCAATTATACGTACAGACAACAAAAACAAATCAGTTAGATGACATGCTGGCCTGGAAGCAAAGTGGAAAAATGGCCAAAATTAATAGATATCAACCTAAAGAAACCGCTTCAGTTCAAGGAATTGGAAGAACAGGCGGTGGAAGACATCAGGTAGAAAAATTATCAAAAGGAGACCAAGACGAGAAATGCTTGGCTAATATGATCAAAATGGTAACAATATGCTAAAGGCAGAAGATTTTATGTAATTAATAACAAAAACAAGCCAAAGAGAATTAAGTAAACTTATCACGCAAATATGACTTATTGCTAGCAGAAAGCAGGTACACAGATAGAAAGAATGGTGGGCAAACAGATTTGACTTCATGATAATCAGTACAATAAAGTTACAGAAAATGTGAGGTAGTCGTTGCAGATTATCGAAAACTAGTGGAAAATGAGGCTAATCTCCAAACAACCTCTTAATATCAATAATCGACCAAGTATAAGTCGAAAAAGGCAAAGTTTAGAGTGCGTTACTCTCGGTTATATCAGGAAGTAAGATTAGTTATTGGTATGAACATATGGAGGTGAGAACGAACCAATCAGAGATCAGTATCCCGATAAGTTCTCACGATGAACAACACACGGTTTCTTATCATTTTAATAACGGAAAGGGAGTTTATTAAAAAATTTGGGCACAAAAAGCAAAAATTTTTATCCCGCTCGCCGACCCAATATCAATAACCTTGAGTATTACGCGAGAAAGGCAAAGTTTAGAGTACGTTACTCTCCGTTATATGAGGACTTCAAAAAGTGCTTTCGCCTATTTCTTTATGATATTTCATTACGATATAATCTAACGTTGCGTGAAATTTTCATTCAAATACTATTTTTTCAGTGATAAATTTCAGACTGAATTTAATACTGAGAATATTTTTCTTAATTAACTGAAACTGTATCTGGAAACCTGGGTGGCGTCATCAAAATGCGTGATTGATCCGTAGTGACGGCGGTATTTTAAGACTTCTGTTGAGAATCAAAATTATCATTATAAAAATCTAGATTACCATTGTATTTATTACAGAGCAATGAGCTGAAAGTTACTGATTTCAACCTGAATATTTCTACGAAGGAAGTAATGCGGGAGCAGCTAAGCGACACACCGAGACCAACCAATCAATCGACACCAGTATTAAAACCAATTCAACCAAAAATTCCTTCAAATGTCGTTTGGCGATCATCTAAGAATACGGACAATGGTAATTTGCCGTTAAATGATCCTATCAGGCGACCTTTAACACCAGCGGTGACCGGTGAACCAAGGTTTCGTATAAACATTAATCTTTCAATTGCGAAATACAATTATTATATTTCGAATATATTGTGTAAAATAAAATGATGTTATTTCTCTACCTATTTTCATACAAAGGTTCGAATGTTTACGGGACATTATGTGTGTATTCCTATATACTATTAACTCTTATGGCAGGTTTGCTTATACGCTTAAGACCAATGACTCCTCTTATAACTGGTGGATCGTTGATGGGTGAAATAAACTGGTCCAACAGTCAAGACACAATAGGGGCACCCATTGCTAGTGTTGAAAGTTTGAGTCCTACATGTGAGTAGTAAGTTGATATATGTTTCCAATGTAATTTGATTTCAAGCATCATCTGATTCTCCATATACTGGAATTGACATACCCGTCCGTGTTGCGGTTACAGAAACTTTAAATGCCAAATTTTTGGGCGTTGGAGATGGTAATACAAAAATTGCAACAAATGCGGAGATCTACCTAGGAACATTTGACCAATTTAAAAAATGAAGTCTTTCAACACTCATTCTTTATTTAAGCTTGTAAAAAGCTGCTACGCTGTGCTCTTTTGAGCACAGAAATTGGCACAATTTGTGATGCTTATCCCCGGAGTCTAGAAATTAAAATTTGTCCGTGATTTCAGCGATGTAACACTGTTGCTCTTGTTATTAGGTATTCGACTTTTAATGAAATTTTTGGGCTATAATTAGGAATTTTAACGAAGTTGGTTGATTCTTAATCATGTTCTGAATGATTTTAATGCGTTTGTCATCCTATAAAAGTAACGCAAATATTTAACATTGACCAATAACCTAATTCGACCATTTGATGAATGGCTATTTCAGAATTTTTAGACTATTTTTAGACTACCCCCCCCCCTCTCGAATTACAAAAAAACGTATATTTTTTTAGCTTTTCTGATTACGGTCCAAATTTATCCGCGTTCGTACAGTTAACCAGCCCAAAGAGCCATTTTTTTAAAACGTTAATGCTCGATTAATTAGGCCCATGGGCATCCAACAAAAGTATCGCAAACATACTGTGATTATTTGTTTTAAAGCTATGGATCTCGAAAGTCACACACTAGTGTCAAAAGTGTCCCCTCCCCTGGGGGGGGGGGTCTAAAAAGCAGAGCAACGTATTTGGGAGAATAGTGGAT
>SCLF01043515.1:0-12056 GCA_004367975.1 Mesochordaeus erythrocephalus
TTGAAAATAGATTCGGAACCGCAAGAACAAACTCTATCCGACTGGCTAAAAATCCTGACCCGGGTATACCGCGGTTTTGAGGGGGAGGGGGCGGCCTGGTTAGGTGTGTCTTACTCAATACTGCCTAAATAAACTAAAATTATTATCCAATCAGCGGACAGTATTTAAGAATTGGTGGTGACCATGTACAGCGGAGACGCTTCAGTTGTTAAGAGGAAATCGATAATACATTTGATATGGAAATATCGTGGAATGTGGTAATGTTTGTACAGGCACGTTCTGGTGAGTAAAATTAATTTCTAGTTCATCCATGATTTAGTTTCAGAATAAAATTAAATATTGATATAAACGTCATTATATTTGTATATACATCTCAATGTTGGATTTCTGATTTGTTTAGCTCGTAGGGACAAATAGTTCCGTATAGTACCCGCGCACATAGGGTGTTTGATCTGGCATAGATGTAAAATTACTGACAAAAAACTTCTGTTCCAAAAATGTCACAAAATTGACGTAATTAACGTTTAAAGGACATACACAGTATGCTTGGGTCTTATCCACTTCTCAATCATAATTTTTGTCTGATTTTGAAACGGAAGTTTTTACCATCCGTACAGAATAATGATATGCATTCCCATATTTAATTTTGCTCTCAAATAAAAAAAATGGATTAACTAGAAATGAATTATAATCACTAGAAAGGGCCGTACAAACTTTAGCACGTTCCCGGATATCGCACAACGGACGATCAAATTCGTCGATGTCACGAGAGACCGATTTTTTTGCTTTTCCAGTACAGATGAAATTGATACCTGGAATCTTCTAATGATTAGGACCGAAACTGTCGTTTATATTTGGTCGCTATGAGAATAGATACTGCTCCACAACTGCGCAATATGAATAAAATATAGGGAGGCGATGGTACACGGATTTGAAAAGATGAATCCGGTAAGAAGTGGTTTGATATATATATATACATATATAAATATATATATGTATAATTGCAATTAATCTCCATTCCAGACGAGAGTCAAAAATATGCTGAATAAATTAAGGGAAAGACGCCGGTACTAATGAGTAACAATACAGGAAGAGTACAATAACAGTACCGAAATATTTAATATTCAATACTAAAGGTTTTATAAAGATAGAAAGAAGAAAAGTCTTCACGAACCTTCACGGAAAGCGAATGAGTTCACGCGGGATAATTACGGAGAAATCGTGCATGGGCAGAGAGAGAAATCAAGATCGGAAGAAATAATCATTCGGGAAAGTGGCGGTTGGAAAAATGCCGGATGGGTCACTAAAATATCTGATATTATTGTTGGAATGTCCATCATATATGATACAAAGTTTCCATGGACGGTAAAGGATCCCGAAATATTTATAGATATATTTAATAATACATGTTTATCACACGAGATGAAGAAAAAACGTTGTAGAGAACCTATACATAAATAGAAATTGATGTTAGAGACAGAAATTTCCATTATGAGCTTTGGCAATCTTCTGGTTAAAGCTATGTATTACTCTGCTTGTATAGTATGAGCAAACATGCAAAGTTTTACGAATACAGAAAATTGAAAGAGAGATTGAAAGAGAAATTGAAAGGGAGATACCTTCCGTTTATAGATTTACTGAAAAGGTCGATATTATTCGCGAAGTTAAGTATTTTTTACTTAAAACCTACAAGTAGGGAGTATAAAAATTGGAGATGGAATGAAAATTGGTAGAATGTGAATTGACACCTTTTTGCAGAACGTTCAATCCTAGCTAAGGACAGATGCTATGATGTAAGAGCTATGCAGTACTTCTGAACAGAGATTTATATTTCTGGTCTTCACTGGAATCTCACTAATATTGGATATTGGAAGAAATGGTACGAAATAATTTTTCGAATATAGCTAAAAAGGGATAATGCATAAGAACGTCGTTTGGCTAATGGTTTTTCTCTAAAACAAGAAATGGGATAATACGGAAGGGATAATACACTATGCATATCTTACTATACACTACACGCTGTTAAATACCAGGCGATATAAAGTAAAGAGGTATACACAATCTAATCAGCATGGCATAGATTGGTAAAGTAATGCTAGAGGATTGGCAGTATTCTATATAGATTATGTACAGTGTATTCTGTATAAGGGAAATGCGAAACAGACATACTATAGCAGGCATACGTAGGACCGGAAAGCTGTATTTCATAATATTTGATCATTTATATTAAGTTTAGAATAAACTCCCAATAGAAAGAAAGGACGCGAATAGCTTAAGAAATAAGGGCAATTGTAATTGAATCAGAATGCCATGTAGAGAACTATAAACTTTTTTTCTAACAGGTACATTGTCAACAAAGAAAATAGTTTAGCAAGTAAGAAAACAATGAAGACAAACGTCAGGTTCAAACCAAGTAAAATGGTAGTGCAAGACCATTGGTATTTTATTGTACAAACTGAATGATGTCATGAGGAAATATTTGAGATCGAAGATGATAATGATATATTGCTTTATATTTACTGTATAGTAAGCTCATTTCAGCTAGAAGACAGGAAGTTCTGTTTCAAATTTCTGCCAAACGTGAAGGTGCAGCAACTTTAAGTGGTTTTACCAAATGTTTTGCCAAAACAAAAACCTGGTATCAAAAGTCATGGACAAAACGTTCATGCCAAAACCAGCATATGCAAGTGAAACTAATTATAATCTCAACAGGGATACAAGCTGAGGAAGGCAGTCGTTGGATTGTCTTCTAGGGGGATCGAAAAGACTTGGAGTAAATGGCCAATGTTATAAATTAAGTCGCGAATGGTAGACGGAAGTATGAATAGCCAAACCCCATGACAAAAATTAAAGCAAACGAAGTACATGCGAAGAAGATGCTAGGAAGAAAGTTGTACCTGGAAGAAAGACATTACACGGTGAAAAATGTGCACGATATGTTAATGAAATTAAAATATAGAATGTTAAAGAAAGCTGACTTCAGTGGAACAGACGGTGAAATGTGGTCCGCAATATTTACAGGTAAGGTCCCCAGCGAATCATATGTTGCGGAATATTTCTCACCGAAAGATAAAATGGTATATATATATTTACTTTTGTCAGACTAAAAGTGCCGAATTCCGCTTTTTTGTGGTGCCGAATTCATTCCATCCCCAATTTTAGGGCTGGGTTAGTTAAAAGCTTCAAAGGTTCACAAGAATCAACGATTAAAAGAAGATAAACGGGGATCTTATACCGCATCGAATGTGAATTATATTCTGTTAATTTCCCCCTCAGTTGTAAAAGTTCACTAGTATTGACCGTCAGCTGGTAAAAATGCAAGCAAGCTGAATGACACAATAAGCTTCATTGTCAAAAAGGAAGTCTAGAGATGAAATATAAATAGTGAAAGTAGCACAGGAGTTAATCATAAGCTAGAATTTATCGTGAAAAGACGAAAAATTTCTGACCACCTTCCTAAGATAACCTCTAGTGCTACGCGTAGATGACCACTGTTTAGAGTGACTTTACTTTAGATTATATTAGTACTTTGAAATAATTGTGAGAAAAGACGCATAAGACGGGAGGAACTACTTTAACAAATATTCTACTGCGATATGCCGAAAAACATCACCTCATTACCGGCTTGCCGTTTGGTGTACATTGGGAACTAGCCGGATACCCTGCAAAGTTTGATCGTACCCTTATTGATCCTGTTCTGGGAAAATACAACATGCTCTGTCATCATTTTAGGAAAGTAAATATATTTACGAAGTAAAAGTGTGACGATGATTATTGATCGTATACTAAAAATTTGTGAAAAGCAACTGATCGAGACTTAGTGAGAACAGAATCTATTCCCAGAATATTCGAAATTATACGGCTTCGTCCAGTTAACCCCCCTAAAGACAACGTGAAAAAGACCTAAAAAAATGTTAATTTTAACTCTTAGGAGCATGACAGCTGACCAAACTAAATTGTACCATTAAAAGCATCGAAAACGTACTCCGATTATTCCTTTTAAAGCTATGGACCTCGAAAATCACACTGTCCAAACTAGACAAAATTGACTTTGACCGCCCAAAAATTATTTTGTATGCAGTTGCTTCGAATCAAATGTTTAGCGAACAGTGAATTTTGTCAGTTTTTGAAAATTTGCACTTCAGAAATCGTATTTTTGAGCTATAACTAGGTCACGCGTTAAGAATTCGGGGTCGCTCCTTTGAGAAGAATTGAAGCTGGAGTCACGATGCGTCGAATAAACGCACTTTCGAGCCAATCGGACATACTTCCCAAAATCACATTTTTGAATTCTAGTGGCTATAACTACATAACGGGTTAGGAGTTCAAGGGATCAATCCTATGAGAAGAAATGAAGCTGATTCTATTTAATTTTAATATATTCTAATTTAGTACGGTGAGCTGCCATGCTCCCGGAGTTAAAATTAACGTTTTTTCAAAAGGTTTCTTTCACGTTCTGTCTTTAGGGGGGTTAACTGTATGACGCCGCATAATTTCGGATATCACGAATTTTTGATTGCTGCAAAAATCCAGCCCCAAAAACCCGGCCAAGGTCCAAATTTATGTTCACTAAAAATTTGTCTCAAATTGCTTTAAAGAAAATACTCCCAGTATGTTTTGGATACTTTTATTGGATGCCCAGGCGCCTAATTAATCTAGCACGATTTAGTTTGGTGACCTGCCATGCCCCATGAGTTAAAATTAACGGTCTATAAAAAGGTCATTTTTGGAGTTTTTGGGGGTTAACTGTACGAAGGTTTATATTTTTGGACATTGTGAAAGCAGATTCGGAACCGCAATGAAAAACTCTATCAGACCCACTAAGTCTGGCTTCACTAAGTTTGGCTTCACGATCAAAGTTTTAAATTACCAAAAGTGCGTACAATTGATTCTTCCCAAGTTATGGCAATTTATAATTGCACAATAGTGGTTTTTGTGGGTTAACTGTACGAAGGAGTATAATTTCGGACATTCTGAAAACAGATCTTCAAGGGGGTGTGGGCCGTTTTTGGGAGGAGTGTGATATGAGTAACTCTGTTTCTCTGAAAATGTATCGATCCAGGTAGGGTGACCAAACCTGATATTATAAAAAAGCGGCATGTTTTAGAAGTTGGTTAAAAAGTGGGACCCATATATCAGACGGGGGGGATGTCATCATCCCAAAAACGGATAAACTGGAGTATGTTTTCACCTACCGTTTCGGTTTCGAGTACGAACTTTCTCCGAATTTTATAACGTACGTTTAGACCGTAAATATTACATCGAAGACCCTGAAATTCTTAATAATATTTCGTTAGATTGCCATTGACCGTTTGTAAATGTTTGTTGATCGTATGGCCTAATCGACTGTATGCAGATTTATCTTCTTTATCGTCGATCCGTGATTACGGTGTGGCTTCGGTGTTAGACATATTATGTATTTACAGGAAAGATATTCAACAGAAATCAAAGAGGTAACATATCCAGATCATGTTTTTATTACGATGCTACGTGAGCCAGTTAACAATTTCGAATCAGAATTTGGTTTCTTTCGAGACTTCCCTTTTCCGCAGTGGGTTGGTATCAATGGAACACTAGAAACATTCATGTCAAATCCCTCCAAGTACTACCGTCAGAACACACCATGGTACTTTAGGTGTGTATAAGAATAATTTTAACCGGTATATACGCCACCTGCTTCATTTCGCGATTGGGGCCCGTCTTTCTCATTTTCACGTATGGCTTTAATTTTTACATGATTAAAGATTTTTGGATTGCCGAGCCAATGGTACGTCCCCTTTTAAAATATCGCTTTTGGTTGTAATTCAGTATTTTCCAAACGGAGGGTTCTACTAAGTTCCTTTAAACGCCATTTTCTCAGTCGTAAATGGATTTTCTTAATTAAAAAACATTACCTAGGAATTGTTGTTCTCTATCGAATTCACAAATACATAATAACTTTTAACAACTTTAGGCAGTAGAATATGCCTAATATTGTATTTTTCTGTATTTTGCTTTCTCGTTTTAGCATGTATCTCGAGAATGCAATATGTTTTAATGATTTTTATAGAGTTAGATAGACAAGGGTTATATCTTTCAATACATACATTTAAGTTGGAGATTCGTCTTCCAGCAGCATCGCAGAATGCTGATCACAAATTAACTTTGTTGTCCCAAATAGAAGGTATTAGGCAAAAAGATAGAGAAAAGTTCACTCACCTAGACGTATCTATCGATCCTGTAAGAGCCCAACAATATTCCAAACGTTAAAATATTCAGTAAACCACAGGCGATGCGGGTCCAGATTTTACAATTAAAGGAACAATAACGGGACTAAACAAGCAGGCTCATTTAAATCAGAAATAGCGAATGGAGTTTCCCGATACCAAACAACATTTTACAAATAATACACATACAAAAAAATTAGATGATAAAGGTAAAACGCTAGATGTCCGTTTCAACTCGAAACCGGTGAATGACTACACTAGTTACACACGGACTCCAACAGATACCCCTCAAGACACTCTAAGTTTCGCTGCAAAATTCTCCATAAAGGACTCACCTTCCAAGCTGATCTAGTAGAAAGCTACTGGCCTTTTTTGTATCGCAACCGTCTTCGGTAAAGGAAGAAAATGCTTCTGCAGCTTCAAGGCAAATAACTTCCTAGGTCATTAGATAAGTACCGGGAAGATATCGCCAAACTCGCTAGAATTAGCACCATTGGAAAACTACGGTCGTATATTTGACAACTAGCATTCTTATCGCGGTTCTTACGCAGTTCTTCCACTAAGACGTTTCGCAAAAGGCGATACTAAATACCGTATAGAAGTAAAATATGAATTAATGTCAGGCTTAAAATAATCAAAGGAAGCTCTGCAAAAATTAACAGCAACACACACTTTCGAAACATACTTAGCCACGGTATTGGTGGTAGAAATCTCATACACCGATACCGGGAATCTATCTATTAGATAAAACATGCAGAACCACGAATAGTATCGTATTTTTCCAGAACTCGGAAACACATGGAAATAAAATTTACATTGTCCTCATGCCATATAAAGTTACTAAGCTTGGAAAGTATGATAATGGCTTTCAAGCCCTCTCTCGAGTAAACCATATTATTTGCAAGTCTGCCTGACAACGATACCTCTAGTAAACGATTATGGGGTATCCTTCACGCTTTTATGTAATAAATGTACAAACATTATGAAGGAAAATAACTTATTTATAGAGAGTGAAGGCACAGAAACTGATCACAAAACTTTCGCAACCATTAACGATAAAAAAATCACCATAATAATAATGCCAAACCTAAATATTAATTTAGAGAACTTGTTAGCTCAGACAAACCTCTAAATAAAAGACTCGTCATTAGGTCCGATTATCAGGGGTCTAGAATCTAATCGCCTCAAGTTCCCAAAGAGAACATGGCCAAAGACAGACAGGGATTAGAACAATCGCTTATAACGAAGTCAGCATCGCTTGTCGCAATAGTGGCAGTCCATAACACCATTGGACATCATACAGCCACCTAGCTTATAAAGCATATAAACAGGTATTTCTAAATTGAAAACATCAAACCGCTAGTGCACAAACGCGTTAAATGCACCATTTTAGAATGCGAGAAAACATTTGAGAAACCAAACTTAAAGAGCATATCAATACCCAAAGAACTCTTCTCGTAAATCCTAGTATATAAAGTCACTAGTACCCACAGAGACAGAACTGTTCAGTTCTTCCAGGCAACCGAATCTTTATCATGATTAATGTTAGCGGGTACAATGAAGAACGTGAAATTCGTAGCTCTAATCGCTATCATAAAAAATACCATATGTCCTCACCAGCAGTGGCCCAATCTCTCGCATATTTCAAGATAGAAGTAGTAACACCGCTTCCCACAGTTTTTCTAAGAGCAGTATAGCAGAACTGGACGCCTGACTAAAACATTTCTCGAGATATCTCTCGTATTTCGTAGATAATTCCCCCCAGAGAATAACGTATGTCTGCAACTAGCAGTAGGCAAAAACAGTCCAACAATCGTAGAAGATGGGTACACGCCAGCCAAACTATTTACATGGAGAAGGTGGAAAGATAGAAAACTCATCCATCTATAAACCAAAGAGTTCATAGAATATATAATAAGAACCAGACAACAGAAGATAACACCTCAAGAAAAAATTAATGAACAAAGATAAATCTAATTCCTTACGATACACCACTATTGGGCAACAGTGATCAACGTTTACAATAAGGCGACTACATAAAAATAAATACACTATACGTAGGAATGATAGTCCGTCAATGTGGATCGTAGTCTCAATAAATTCCGCTGATAAACAAGTTCTAGCAGAAAGGGACACATAGTGTGAAGGCAGCCCCGATGGATCAGCTTTTTCAGAATTAGTACAATAGTGGTGTATCGTAAGGAAAAAAAATTCAAAGCGATGCCGTGTATAGTTTTTTAGAAATTTGCAAACGAAGTTTGCATCAGTGGATTCCCAATAGTGACTCACTTTGAAATTTTGCAGTATTAAAGACTAGATTATTACAGACCTAATGATATATCCTAATGATATATCCTAATGATATATCCTAATGATATATCCTAATGATTCTTCTATCTTAAGAATATCTCATTTGGTTTTAATATAATTGTTGTTCAAACCCAACTGAGCCTTCTCAGAGTGATTTTAAACGTTTTGTAAATGGCCCATATTAAAAAGTTAATAGTTAAAACTATCAAGGGAACTTATGAGTAACCTATAATTGAATATATATATTTCGTGTCTGGAATAGATTATGACCGTGTCATCCACATACTTATTTGGGCCAACCCATATCAAACTGAACCACTTTCATTTCGAAGGGCCCACTCCGAAAACAGGATATAAAAAATGTGTTTAGGAGGTATGTAGAGAATATAGATTATATGATTTTCTCATTATTGTACGATATTGAACCCACACAATCGCTATCTATAATCAATCACAGCATGCTTACAATAATAATAAGACTGTAGTTGATGTCCGGAATTAATATTCCGTCTGTAAATAACTTTGTTGTCGCTTTGCATACGAAAATACGAATACGGCTTATAGTTACTTATCTAGTCACTTACAAATCCACAATTAACAAGAAAAACGTTTGTAAGATCCTAATACTACACCCAGTATACGAAAAAATAATATGACACTGAGATATATCACAAATTCAACCTAATTGATTCAAACTAGATTTTAACTGTAAAAGAAATAGACATAGGCGTTAGTACGCCACTATAGTCATAAATAATCTAGCAAATAATACAGGCAATTATATAACTACCTTGTGTTCTTCTCCATTAAAAGATTTATTAAAGCACAGGTCTACGAATAATATTTATAATTATATTAATTATTATATTATAACATCAATAAGAATATTAACAATTATTATATTAGCATCTATATTTGTATTAATAAATTATTCAGGAAATAACACAGGCAATTAGATTAGTACCTTGTATTCTACGGCACCGAATATTGGTAAAGCTCCGTACCACTTGCATATTAGTAATGTAACTATACATTGTTCTTAGAGAACGTTCTTAGAGAAATATCCGTTTGTATACGTGTAGTCTCTTTTGCTCTTTCAGGTTATTCAGTAGCTTAAAATTTCTCCCAGATAAGTTGATTCACAATCATAGTAATAAAAGCAATTTACATCATAAATTAACATCAAGTTTTCATAAATTTGTGTTTACTATCATCGCACTCTTTGATAAGGCTCGGTTATCTTTACAATTAACGCCTCCATTACTGATAGAAATAATAGCTGAATACTGGAATACTGGAATACTGGAATACTGGAATACTGGAATACTGGAATACTGGAATACTGGAATACATGGAATTTACGATCTAAGGTTTTCAAAACCAAGCGATTTCTACTGTCAGACTTTTTATAAACCATCTAACCATAAATGTGTCTCTCTTGCTATTCTACGTTGGGCTACATCCACAACATACGCTATGTATAAGAGTGTAGTTAATATTGGCTAAATGGTATGGGTTGGTCAGGTCCTCACGTGTTCTATAAATGGAACATTTATTGAGTCTCCAGGTATATGATCCGTTCTTAGACTAAATGATCACGCATCACTTTGTTGATGGTATTTTCGCATTCGCCACGAAAAAGTGTACCGATTTAGTCTATGAATAGATAAGACATCTAGAGATTCAGTAAATTATCTATATATACACCCCTATCAAAACCCAACCCTCCCCCCTATAAGTTGCACTTAAGAGGTTAACAAGATTTAGCTCGTCCAATAAAGTTTTTCTTGCGGTTCCGAATATGCTTTCAGAATGTAGAAGATTATACTTTTTGGTACAGTTAACCCCCTCTAAGGACAAAACGTGGGTCGAGTATACGTGGATCGACATACTTTACGAAATGACGGTTTTGACTTAAATTCGCCCACGCCACATAACGGGTCTATGGGAAAATCTATCAAATACCCTTACAATTTGATATTTTATAGAGTTTGTCTTCATGATCAAAGTTTTACATTACCAAAAGTGTGTACAATTGATTCTTTTCAAGTTATGGTAATTTGAAAAAGTCAAATAGGGGTTTTTGGTGGCTAACTGTAAGAAGGAGTATAATTTTTGACATTCTGAAAACAGATTCGGAACCGCATGAAAAAACTCGATCACACCCCTGTTTGACACCCCTGTATAACAATCAGAAGTTTAGCGTTAAAGTGCTAATATGCAAATAAATGAAGGTACTACAAGGTACTAATTTAATTGCCTGTCTTATTTGCTGAATAATTTATGACTATACTGGCGTATGACTAGCGCCCACATTTATCTCTCTCAGAGTAAATCTGAAGCAGCTCAGCAAAAAACTACATCAGGTGACATTTGTAATATCACACGTAAAATTGTGTGGATTAATATTAATACCAAGTAATCAGTTATTCATAGGGCTAAGAATTATATGTCGTACGATTTGGGCCTTGATCATGAGACCGAAGACGAAACTTATATCAAAAATTCGATCCAAGAATTAGAGAAGACGTATCATTTGGTGTTGCTGACTGATTACTTCGAGGAATCACTAATTTTATTAAAGGTTAATAATTTAGTTTCCTCACACAAAATCTTATTCTAAATTGAAGGAACTACTGTGCATGTCGTTTGATGATCTGATTTATCTTCAGCTGAAAATGCGCAGTGAACGTATACATGTAAATACTGATCTGGCTAATCGAATTCTTGCGTGGAACAAACTAGACTCAGCGATATATACTCACTTTTTGAGACGTTTCAATGAGCGTGTTGCATTATTTGGAACGGACAAAATGGCTAACGAAGTCCTAACACTACGGCGAAAACTGGATGACGTTCGCGAAGAGTGCGTTGCTGTAAGTATTTTGAGGCTCGTGTCTTCCATATCCCATTTTCGCCCAGTTGACCATTCTTGTGAGTGAACTCGCTCCAATGCCGCGTTTTCAGTAACCAATTAAGGCTGAGTGGTATGTAAACGACGGAAAATGTAAATGCGTATTTGACAGCCTTACAAGGCCCATTTTGAGTTATTGACTTGCTGTGATTGTGGAGAAACTAGTTCGTATATAGCTCCTATAAAATCGTAAGTACTTGATCTACATTGTGGATCAATTATTCTGGCAGGGATGACCTTATGATGTTTTCCAGTTATATTAGCTTCTTGTTCAATTGGGTTAGCACGTCGATTTATATCTAATTTGTAAACGATAATAAACGATATTAAATTCTAAACTGTCTAGAAAATGAATATCTCAGACGCCATAATTGTAAATATAGGATCATCAATGTCTCAGGCATATAATAAGTGACCCCACAACGAACGCCGAGAAGGCATTATATTTGACGCCCGATTCGTCTCGTCTAACTCTCTTGATAGCGCACAAACTTGTATACAAGAAAGTCGATACGCTCTTATGATACTAGAAATATGAATATAGGACGTTAACTCGTAGGGAGTAAGTGGTGCACATTTGCACACACACCTATATTTATTGAAACTATGGCTTCAGCTTACATCCA
>SCLF01043626.1:0-12051 GCA_004367975.1 Mesochordaeus erythrocephalus
TTTTTGATAATTTGCTGCTCTAGGAGTAAATCAGGTCCTCAGATTTCGAATCTGATATTAGTTTTTGTCTCCGAAGTCTCAAAAGTCTACAGGGGTTCTCAGGAAGGAACCTTATGGATAATTCCTAATACACATTTAAATATCCGGTTAATTCACGCCGAAAACGTTTGTCCGACTAAATTCAAGTCTGATAAGTATTTCCTCTTACTGGGGGATTTTGTCACTTTTTTTAAAATTTGTACTTTAGAAATGGAATAGAAACTTTAGAAATTTGGACTATAACTAGGTGACGTGTTAAGAATTCGGGGTTAGTACTTTGAGAAAAATTGCAGCTGGAGTCATGCCGCGTCAAATAAGTCCACTTTCGAGCCAATTGGAGATAGTTCCCGAAATCACATTTTTGACTTCTAGCGGCTATAACGACATAACGGGTTAGGAATTCGGGGTCGATCACTTGAGAAGAAATGTAGCTGACATCCATGAGCGTTGAAGGAGACCTATTTTGGTGGAAATCAGACACTTTAAAAATGTGAAATTTTATACCTAGTACTAAAAAATAATTTGAAGGATCCAAACTCGATTGGATGGAAGCTGAAGCCTTATTTTCAAGAAAAATAGGTCTGCGTGCAAATGTGCACAAAATACTCCTGGGAGTTAAGGGGCGTGTACCTAATAGGAAATATCTAGCCTGATCTCAGTATCTATCTCCCTCGGGACCCAGGGGATTTTTATATTGAACAGCACAATTAGGCTTCGTGGTAGGGCAATCCTCTGCCTACCTATATGGCCCTCTCTTTCTAGCTACCGTTCGTTAAGGCGAGGAAGTTCTGAGATATTTCTTACAGTTGGAATATAAGCGATGTATATTTTTCTGGTATTGACGGAATATTCTTTGAAAAGTACAGCAGTAGATGGTTCCTTAACATATTTGCGTATTCCCTATTTAATAACCGCTTTTAAGTGTCTGACAACTGTGTCACTAGGACGGAAAACAATGTATCAAACCTTAATTAACTTGCGCGTGTGAAGAGGCAAAGTCGAATCCTCATGGGTGTATACGGCATATATATCCAAATTACCGATTGTGTAACAAAAAGTGACGAGCAGTAAATACTAAACGAGGAAAGTCTTTTAGATTAGCTTAAGTGACCAGTAAAGTGGCATTTAACTTGCCCTTTCTCCTTATTGGCTGTTGATTTCTATTGGATAACTGCAGCAATAACTTGTGATCTAGTAGAGTGTCAATTCACTACACGTGGCTTTTTGATTATCTGCTGCTCGTCACTTTTTGTTACACAATCGATAATTTGGATATATGGGGTATTAACACTAAGGCCATGAAAGCAGCTGTATGGTGATGGAATTATGGACCGCGACAACATGGAAAGGGCGAATGGAACCGAGCGGAATAAAAAAAAATTTTGTTAACAATTTTGTAATTTTATATTGCTTATTTTTGTCAATTTATAAAAAAAATTGTAACCGTTAGGAAAATAAGGCAAATGTGCCTTCTTAGATATACTTCATGGGTGTCCAGTATGGACACCAATCGTGAATAAAACAACGAGCAAGGTGGCCCACAATGGAATCGTGGGAAAGGATGGAAAAGGCCATGGGGGTAAATTGTGGGGTCCAGGAGAGTCGGCAGAGAAGCCACGAAAACGGAATTGGACCGTTGTAATGGTCAATCTGCCCAACGAAAAAAGGAAAAACACGGCCAATCGAGCAAACCAAGAGGGAAAAGTTGCAATACTCGAATGTGATTGGCCGGGACCACAGATTAGGGTCGTGGGCATACCTTAGGGGGTCCCAAGGTTTAAGAAATTGGTCGAAGTTTAGGGGAGTTTCCCACGATTCACCATTCAATATTTTCGAATATTATTACCGAAATAAAAATATATTTGTAATTTCGTGCACCACGAAATTTAAAAATAAATAACGACGTGGAAAAATATTGAATTTGTATGTTTTTTGCAAAATTAAAAATTTGGAAGCTAACGAAAATTGAAGTTTAGGAAACAGGAAGACGAAGAAGAAGAGAAGACGGACGACAACACCAACACGAAGACAATGGGACGAAAATAAAACGGTAATTGGTAATAAATGATAAGGTAGTTTCAAGTAAAGGATGCGGGAATTAAGGCTACATATTACTAGTGACGTCATCTACACCACGGTGTAAGTAAAAGTGCTGATTCGCAATAGCGTAAAATCCAGGAATCGACCGGAAATGGCGGGTGAGTCAACGGCGTCTTCTTACGATTTCTACCAGGATATCCGTGAACTTTCACGGTACAAAGGGAAAAATCAGATAGGACTTCCGCGAAACACCACCATGGAGGCGATGGAAGACGGACTTCAGATGACGGCTGAAAAAGTTGAACATTTAAGCGAAAATGTAAAAAGTCTCGTTACCGGAAAAATGAGCTAATCTCCAGGCGTGCAGAAGAGGCGAAGGCCATCATTTGGCTGTCTTATCTGCACGAAGATTTGGTGACGGCGGCAGGAAGAATTAAATTAAGCAGAAGGAAGAAGACGAAAGAAATGTAAGAAGTTGTGCGAAATATTTTTGGGGCGAATCAAGGAGACTTCAGGAAATTGTAAAAAAAGTGATAACATACCAAGAGGAAGTCAACCGGCTGGTGAGAATGCGTTGGCTGGTGAGTCCGGAAGAGTATACAGTAGCCAGAATGTATAGGGCTTCAGCGGCTGAAGACACGATCTATAAAAGTGTGGTGGCAATGGCCAAGCACATCGACAATCAAGAGTGCATAGAAAGTTTCGGAAAGCAGAATCAACAGTCGATGCAAGTCATGCTGGTCGGTAAGAAGAAAAGAAAGAAGACAAGAAGGAAGAAAAATGGCAGAAAAAGTAAGACAGAAGCCTGCTGATTTCGCTGCAAGAGCAGCAAGGAAAAGTACAGGCAAACACTCGGCAGAACAAAAACGCGCAAGCACAGGAAGAGCGATTTGTAAGATTAGAACACCAGATGAGACAAATGGACGACCGATTTAGGGCAACGGCGGGACAGGATAGAAAATGTCCGCCATCGAAAAAGGATATGTTGAGAAAAAGGACGATAAAGAACAAGGGGAATAGCGCGAGAGCCCCACGTGGATGAACAAGCCCGGACAGACTAAATGGATGGCATGAGATCTACCGGATAGATGCCATAAATGTGGGTTTAGGGGTCACACGTGAGCCGAGTGCAGAGGTATAATCCGGGAATGCTACTATTGTAATACAGAAAGTTCTGTTTAACTTTAAAATTTGAGGCACCAGAAGGAAACAGAGGTGGTGTGTGGAGGCGAGGTCAGGATCGAGGAAAAAATTGGAAAATGGAAGAAGAGAAGAAAAGACAAACACAAAGAAGAAAAATTGGAAAATGAAAAACAAGAAAACATAATCAGAGCTCAAGGAAAAAAAATGAAATGCGATGGGAAAAAATAATGAAAGAAATAAGAATAGGGAAGAATGCGACAGACGAAACATCGGAAAGAACGACACCAAGTGGGGAAAACTTTTGTATTGAAAAGAAGGAAGAAGAGAAGAAAAGACAAAGAAAAAGAAGAAAAATTGGAAAATGAAAAACAAGAAAAGATAATCAGAGCTCAAGGAAAAAAAATGAAATGCGATGGGAAAAAATAATGAAAGAAATAAGAATAGGGAAGAATGCGACAATATGAAAACAATTTCATTTTGTCAGATGAACTTCCAAGATTGGCAGAATTACCCCCATTTGAGGTACATGTGGGAGATACGGGGCCTGTGGCATCGCATATGTACAGGACACCCTACTCATTAAAACCTCAAACGAGGGAAATTATAAATAAAACGTAGGCGCGGGGTTGATGAAAAGGACGTCCAGTGCATGGAACACTGCCCCGAATAACCGATCTAATAGTCAATTAAAAAAATTCACGTATTTTTAGTTGCATGGACCTCGCAGCGTGGTTCCATCAAATACCGATAACCAAGAATGCTGCAGAAATCCTGACTTGCGGAAATGAACTAGGGCAGTTCCGTTTCACCATAATGCCTATGGGAACCAAAAATGCCCCAGGACATTTCCAACGGTGCATGGACCTGGCTTTCGAGGGAAACGCCTTCGAGACCCAGGTCATTTATATGGACGACTGCTTCATTCATGGTAGAGATGAGAGTGAAAATTTGGCACAAATCGAGAAGACGATGAAAATAATGGTTGAATACGGCCTTCAAGTAAAGCCAAAAAATCGGTATTCCGAGAGAACGAAAGTATGAAGAAAGCAGAAAGAAAAAACGAAGAAAACAGGGGTGTCCATTTTGGACACCGCGAGTTGGTATCTGAGACCCACCAACATTCACCTGAGTGCTTACGCGCAGTAGAATTCTTTTTGAAAATGTTTAATCCAAGCCAAGAAAGGCTTCACATTCGCGAAAAAGAACTCTTAGCGTTCAAGAATGCACTTACAAAATGGAGAATGTATCTACTCGGGCGCGAGTTCACCTGGTGGACTGACTCGAAAGGGTTGGCATACGCCAAAAGGCACTCGGCCCAGAAAGAGAAAATTGCCGAACATCTGGCCGAGATTGGCGAAAGTCATATCGACTCTCTCTCTCTTCCAGCCGTTGTCCAATTTTCTCCCCAGTATGTTTTTATCCAAATCCGTCCCTAGCAACTCCCGCTCGAGTGTGTCCTCTTCTTTGCCCATTTCGAGTCGTTTTCCTATTGTTTTATTTTCCACTTCCGGTGTAACTTCGAACCCATAACCATCTCTCAGCTCTTCTTCATTCCGCTCGTCTTCTTTGGCGGCGCCCTCTTCTCCCAATTGGTTGAAGCTTCTTTCGTCTATTTCCTCTTCCGGTAATTTTGTCGTTCTTCGACATGTTTCGTCCATTTCACCCCTTTCCGGTGTTCTTTTTTTGTCCAGTTTTTTTCTAGGTACCCTGTGTTCGCCTTCTTCTCCATCCACTACTTCTTTCCTATGATTTGTCGTTTCGCCTGTAGACATCGATTTGGAACTCACGTTTTGGCCTTCTGGGCTTCTTCCAATGTTCTTTGCTCTCGTCCCTTTCTTTTTCTTCGTCCTGTTGCCACTCTTTATACTCCCAGTAAGCGTTCAGTTCCTCTTGCCGTTTCCGGAATTGTTCTTCACGTCTTCTTTCTTCATTTTTTCGCCTTCTGTCTTCTTTTTCTAACTTTTCATTTCGCTTCATTTCCGACGGTCTTGGTATGAATTTCTTCATTTCTTCAATTCTCCTAATAACATCTCTCTCTTCCTTCTTCTTTCTGCAGCCGATAGGATTTACCTCCCCTATAAATCTCTCTAATCGTGTATGGCCCTTTAAAGCGAAATGGGCCATTTCGATTGTTGATCATTACATCTTCACCTTCTTCATACGGTGTGAAACGGTTATAAGTATGCCTAACGCTAATAAATATTTATATGAGGGTTAAACTGCTGCTAGCTACAAATTTGTAAATTATAGAGTTTTTCATAAACACGGTTCTGCGATAAATTTTGATATAGGTTTCAACTATAATTTTAGCATTTTGCGTTCCGGTCAGAATTCGGCACTATAGGTTTCCCGGAATATGGACACTTGGACATGTAGTTCGATCTATCCTACACGCCTGTCAAAACCAATCCCCCCTTCCCCAATTCGCTGATCGGTTAACGGGACTTAGTGAGTCTGATAGCGTTTTTCTTTGCGGTTAAGCATTTGTTCACAGAATATCCAAAATTATACGGCGTCGTAGACTTAACTACCACTAAAGACCACGCGAAAAAATCGTTTTTAAACGTTAATTTTAACTCCCTGGGCATGCCAGCTCACCGAACTAAATTGTACTAGATTAAATTGACCCCAGGGCATCCAATAAAACCATTGAAAACAAACCAAGAGTATTTGTTTTAAAGCTATGGACCTATGATCCTGTGTCGTTTGGGGTTTCCAAAAAATGTTTCGAAATATCACAAGTTTTGATCTACCCACCACGTTTTGGAGTCAAATAGTGAAAGTCGTGGTGCAGTATATGTTGGCACCAAACCGAATGTGAATTAAATTCCGTTTATTTCACCCTAAGTTGTCAAAGTTCACTAGTATTGACCGTCAGCTGGTAAAAATTTTTCCAATGGCTATCCACCCTTAGTTTATACAAGAAAAGGAAAGGAAACAAATAAAGAAGGAAGTCTACGGATGAAATATAATTAGCGATTAATCATGAGTTTTAAAAACTCAAAACGGTGCACAGGGGTTATATTCCATAAACGGTGCACAGCAGTTAACTTTTTGCAGAACCCATAATACTCCAATAAACCCGAAAATTGTATTTACCTCCACCTAGTTTTATCTCCACCTCCAGTTATACTGAAGGAAAACTCAGATTGATTGTAATATAAGGCTATTTAAAAACGGATTCTCAGATGTCAGACTAACCAAATATTCAGAAACATATTTATTAAACTTTATTCTCGAGTACCAGGATACTCGATTGTGTCCGTTTCGGAACGAAAAGGTAGCTGCGATTTCCCACATTTACCGAATGCGGGAAATATACCGTATGCACGATCTATGCCACCATTAGACAACTTGATTAAATAATTTTTTAGAGTTACTCCTCCGAAATTGGGACATTTCTGTGTCCCCCATCTTGACCAATCCATCTCACCACCCTACGGTGAGCATAGGTTTATTCGTGATATTGTAACCTTAGCGAAATAATAAAGTATTAATTAAAATTGTGTTGACATGAACTACGTTTTGCTCTGGGCACAACTTGATCTTGTCAACGGAATACTAGGTGTTCTATATCAATAGTTTCTTTGTCTTCATTTTGAGATGAAATCATTTACCAAGATTCGCGATAAAAATATGATGTGGTGTTAGTATGGCAGCTGTGCATGTCGAGCCGTTGAACTGGAATCGAAGTTCTTCTTTTTTTAGGTCTAAGTCAAGCTCGAGAAACGACCTTCTGAATGAAAGATATACAGTGTGATATAAGGTTCTAGGCAAATTAAAAATAGTATCCTAATTATACATCGACTCCTCTTCAAAAATAACAGTGTTTAACCAGTGGATGCGACAGGACTTATTTCTTAGCGTATGCCCCGGAGGCCAAAAACGGGCACCGATCTTTTCCTGCTCACCCCAGAACTGAACAATATTTTCCATTGAAATTTAACTGTTAAAGTTGTCTTAATTTTGTTTCTGATAAAGTATAAGAAACCATAATCTAACGGTGACACACGCAAAATTGCATTTAAATACAATTTTCTTAGTCAAAAAACATGCCTGGAAAACCGAGAATAACAGAAACAGTTCTGTATTATAAAAAATAATCTGTCAATTATTTGACACGGAATTTATTCTACACACATATTTTCTTTCTATCTCCCTCTATGTATTTATCGCCCTCGCTCCATATATTGATTCAGCTTCTCGAGCGCTGTGAACATGCCAGACGGGCATGTCTCATACTAATAAATGGATTGTGGTTAGGTAGATCACCATAAAGTTTAGCAATCAATTGAACATGATCAGGTCTCCAAATATGAGAACAATTACTCAATTTTGACGTATGGTTTTTGTATGATAAAATAAAACTGTGTTTATACGATTCGGCATTCCTACATCAACAGCGACGGCAGTGCCACTCCATGAACCACTCACAGAAATAGTCCCTGATAACACATTATAAGGATATGAACTGCTCTGAGAAGGACAATGTCTAAAAGTCACGGAGTTCACCGTAAACCATTCACCGTAAAACATTCATCGTAAATCATTCACCGGAAACCATTAACCATAAACCATTCAATGTAAACCATTCACGGTAAACCATTCAGTTGGACCATTGAGTGATCTCATGAACTCTTATCACACTTAACTGGTATTGGTTAAGGGAGGGTTAAGTGTTGCCGTTCAATTCACGCATATCTCTCTCGACATATGTTTGACTTACGGCCACCCTTGTGGATTCTGACGTCCTCACGTTCCAACCTACACTAGAGATTTGGTTCTGTTTTCCATGGGGCTTTTGGGATGTGTCTAGATGCAAGTTGGAGTTTTAAAAAAAATATTTAATTCATTATCATGCTTATCACCTGATTTAAAATATCGCCTTTATCACTCAGGATTACCATTTTAATCAACTTTCTAGCGATTTTATTATACTACCATGGTCAATCTGTCTTATGTTTATGAATTATCTTGATTTCGTGTTTTAACTTACTTTTACGTTATATATCCTAACCAAAAAAATCAAAAATATGTGTTATCGCTAGTGTTTACCAGCAAATATATTTTTACGAATCCCTTTCTGCATTCATCGTTCAGAAGGTCGGATTACCGACAATAATCTCCAACTAGCAGCATGAATCACATATTGTGAAGTAAAGCGCGTAGTGTGATTTCACTAGTTGGAAACACCACGCTGACTACCGATTCCACTTCAGCCCGCTATTCATCGACTCACTCACCAATAGTGCAGCCGAACAGGGCAACCCACATCTATATCAACCGATTCCACTCCCAATCGCCATTCATCGACACACTCACCAATAGTGCAGTCGAACAGGTCGGCCCACATCTGTATCAACCGATTCCACTGCCAATCACCATTCATCGACTCACTCGCCAATAGTGCAGTCGAACAGGGCGGCCCACATCTATATCAACCAAATTTAGCCAATTCTGTATAAGACTTGGACTAAACCGTGCCATCTGTTTTTTAACATGTCTTTTCACCTTTCAAGTAGCAGCAGATATGAATTTATGATTTGGAAGAGACAAAACCAGCGCTATTTTTATAGCGACTTTAGTAGTATCTAAAATTTTCTCGATTCCACGCAGCAATCTGTAATCCTACATTTTCTGATTCAATGTTTAGAAGCATAAACCGCGCTCGATAGTACACCATTCTGATGGCTTCAATATGTACCACCACCTGGCAAGAACCGACATACAATAAGCGAGTTACATATCTGTAGTAAAATGCAAGGGTACTCCAACCATGCGTCAAACCAACACCTTCACGGAAATTTCCAACTTTTTACACTTTGGCCGCACGGAGCACCAGAGAGGGAAATTTTCGACGCGCCTGAATACGGCTTGTTCATTCTACGCACAGAACAACCCAATCCGCATGCAAAAGTCTCACCAACAGATTTTGTTTTCGTCTTATAAATAGAGAGAAAAAAGTGGTACCAGGGTCCAAAAATCCAATCTCGCCGATCCAAAAATCTAATCTCGCCGATCCCTAGTCTAATTCTGCCAGTTCCACCTCGTCAAAGTAAGGTTTTAGGCCCTCATACTTTACTCGGTGTAGTTTCATTTCAGCTCAGTACTGAGCACGCTATTTTCGCCCATACTCGTTCACTCTGCATGTATTGGTCTCTTATAGGGATTACGTCGTTGTCTTCGATCGTTTCCCACGACGAGTTTTTTTCTGCATAGCTGCCGAACCTGGGGTCCAATATCGCCAATTTTTCTTTCATTCTGTTAAACTCGGCCTTGCTCATTTTTCCCATGTCTTTCTCGAAATTGTCCTCCAATTTTCCCACCCCCATATCTTCGGTGATTTTCCTCGTCTATTTCTATCGATTGCACTATAGATGAGGTCATATAGCGATTTCGGGTTTTTGCATGTTCCCCTCAGTGGGCTGGAAGCGTGTTTGACAACTTTTTCTCTTTTTTTCAGTGTATTTCCACAGCCTTCATCAACATTTTTTCTCCATTGTACTATTTAGTGCTCTAGCTGTCTTTCTCTTGTTCCTGTGAATTCCCTTGGTATATCATGCCCCCCACTAAAATTTTTCATTTTTAGTGGTTTTCTCCACCAAAAGTATAAATTGTCGTGTTTCTGCCCTATTCGTCATTTATTCTTTCCCCTGTGTTGTCCTTTGTGTCAG
Organism: Mesochordaeus erythrocephalus; assembly: GCA_004367975.1. Lineage (NCBI taxonomy): Eukaryota > Metazoa > Chordata > Appendicularia > Copelata > Oikopleuridae > Mesochordaeus > Mesochordaeus erythrocephalus. The sequence continues at coordinate 9,897 of SCLF01043626.1, forward strand.
TCAGCTCACTTGATTACTAAACTCTAACATAATTTACCTCACTACAGACCTGGTTCGTTACAGAGTTGCAGTCTCAAAAACTACAGAGAAAACATATTATTTTCATTAACTTTTAGAAACTCTAAGTAGTGTATACCCCGAAAACTGAATATTTTCTCTATTTCTCTCTACGGGCGCTACAACATTCTACCATTTATCTCGAGAATGCCGAAATAGCTAGGGGTTCCGTCATTCCATATATCTATTTAGTTTGGAGATTCGTCTTTTAGCAACATGCTAGAGGACTACTCTCCAAGCTAATAGACATATGTAAAGATTCGAAGACGTTCAATTTCTTTTGTACAAAAAGAGTAATATAGAAAATACAGTTTTATTAAACTACTTAAAGCTGCTAATAGTTTTTTTTTCATTAATTCAGTATAGAACAAAAATTCCACGCTACATTTTTCTAATTAAGCAAATCCATTTACGTATTTAAACACTCAGTTTGAACGCTACTGCACTAAATCCAAATGAGAGATATTTTGAAACCTTTAGATCGGCAATGAGTTAATCTTTAAGCATGCAAAACTTCCGAAGTAGTGTAAGATCCTGAAAACTGAATATTCTCAATTTCTTTCTCTTCGGTGGTACAGTATTGTAGCATTTATCTCGAGAACGCCCTAGCATTTTAAAATCAAATTGTTATTGTTAGACAGCTAAGTGTCAGTCTTCCCATATATGGATTTGATTTGGGGATTCGTTTTCTAGAAGCTTTGAGTTCGTGAACAAAGTAATTCCCCCGTTTTCTTCTAGTACGTCTCGCTCTGAAGACTATACTTCGTAAAATGTGTTCTAAGATAAATAAACTGATTTTTTTTGTTTGCATATGATCGACAGATGCATTATTGAATAACAGAAAACATTTCAGCTTACAGAAACGACTAGGTTAGCTAGATATTTACATACAATCACTTCATGCTTTGCTGGTCAATTAGGTTGTCGACAAATGCGACGCTACTGGAAGTCGAATCGTTCAAGTAAATAGATATTTAGAAAGAATGAACCGTTAGCTATCTAAAACTAAAATTTCATAACAAAAAATATTCCGTCATTCTCCAGACACATACTGAAATGTAGAAGAGGTTTAATTTTTTTCGAATATAGAAAAAATACGGTTTTGCAGCCTATTAAACTGCTAAAAGTTACTATTTTTCGTGAATTCGGTACAGAACAAAAATAAGAAAATCTATTTACGGCTGGGAAAATGCCATTTAAAGGTTAAAAATGCACTTTGTACGGGGCTCTAATTATAAAGTACCGAATTTTGAAGAGAGATGTCGTTGTATCTTTAATCATGCAAAAATTCAAAACGATACAACATATGGTCTTCGACAAAACTGGGAAGGGGTAGGAAATGTAAGCAACTGAAATATGTAAGCAGCATGGAAACGCTAACACTTTAATAGTTAGTAATCTATACTTAATATGGCACATTCCACGATCTTGTATATCCTATTTTCGTCTCCTTTATGACGATTGTGCACTTGGTTCGGTCTGTTAAAAGTTGCCCAGAAAAGCTTGCTCGAGAGACAGTCAAAATATATTCGATGGAACAGGAAAGAAAATCAAGCTTTTCTAGTATTAAGTAACGTTGCTCTTAAATATTATTATATATCATTATTAGTTCCGAGGAGATTTTATTCTCCTCAGAGTATTATTCGTCGGAGTATTATTCATCGGAGCGAACATAAATTCGCTTCGAACGACACACCCATCGGGTTTTTTACGATCGAAACTAGCCTCCAATTGATAGCTCTTCGTTTCCATTTCCCTTGAAAACTAACGAATATTTGTTAATGAAATTTTCAGTATTAGTTAGCTAAGTGTTCATGCTTTCAACTGATATATCTAGTTTGGAGATCAATCTGCTATAAATTGCTCACTACGGAAAAATGTAATAGTGTCCAATTCACAATTATTTTGTTGGGAACACCTGCTATTCGTTTCCATCTCACTTGGAAACTAGTGAATATTTGTTAATGAAATTTTCAGCGTTAGTTAGCTAAGTGCCGACGCTTTCAACTGATATATATATATATATAAGATATATATAAGATATATATAAGATATATATAAGATATATATAAGATATATATAAGATATATATAAGATA
>SCLF01043738.1:0-12048 GCA_004367975.1 Mesochordaeus erythrocephalus
GGGGGTCACCTATTGACACATGTATTACCAACTAATTTCGATCGGAATAGGAAGATAAGATGCAAACAAGCTAACTTCAAACAAAATGCCTAATAATAATTCGCTAATTGTTAAAATTAGTACCTGCGATCAAATTATAATTCAGGTTGATTCGGACCTAATCATAATACTCGTTGATTATGTATGCTCGAAATAATTTCATTTACTGTAGATGTCCTTCTTCGTAAAAAGTACTGCCGTTTCAAGATTTTTGACAAAATTATCATAATAATGTCCAGTAGTTAATTGTGACTCAATTTTGACCTCGGAATCTTTATATATGGTATCGAAGAACAAATTTAACTTAGTAGTTCTAAAGATAGCCACAACACTTCAGCAGCGTACCAACCACTAAAGTAAATCTGCCCAAAACTAGACACGTATTGAGCGAATTAATCCTTGTGTCCCGCATCCAGCTGCGCTATTTCGATTGAATTTCCAACAATTTCTACATTTATTGAAGTACTCTCATTTTTTGTATTTGTTTGAAACCTCAAATTAAAATATAATGAGTCATCAGGGGAGCACTAAAGCAGAACTCGAAGAAACACGACGCGTGCTCTGCACGGGTGTCAAATCTGCCCCCATGTCTCCGACGTCAACTGATAGCTTAACCAGACTTAGTGAGTCTTATAGTTTATCCTTGCGGTTACGAATCTGTTCTCAGAATATGAAAAGTATACTACGTCGTATAGTTAACCCCCCTAACTCCTCAGAGCGTGAAAAAGACCGTGTTTTAACTCATGGGGCATGGCAACTCACCGAACTCAGTTGTGCGGGATTAAGTAGACCCCAGGGCATCCAATAAAATGATCGAAAACGTACTCGGATTATTCGTTTTAAAGCTATGGACCTGGCTATGGAAGCTGGAGTCATGAAGGGTCGAATAAGACTACTTTCGATCCAATCGGGCAAACTCCCAGAAATCACATCTTTTGACTTCTAAATATTGTGAAATAATATTGTGAAGTATGTACGATTGGCTCGAAAGTGGGCTTATTCGACACGCTATTACTCCGGCTTTAATTCTTCTCAACGGACCGATCGCGAATTCTATACACGTGACCTAGTTATAGAACAAAAAAATGACAAAATCACGAATTTTTCACTTTCCGATTTGTTAATATAAATATATGTATCATTATCTTATAGACATTATATTACCATTACGTGGCCGTATGTACAGATTTAATCACAACCTCCCCGTAAATAAGCTTGATTGTTGTTTGTTTGGTTATTATAGAATTAGCCAAAAGTTCAGTCTATTTATCCGGTTTTAACTTTGGAGACACCACTGTATAACTCACCAAATAATTACGCGCCGAAACTTGGGTGCACGTTCAACCATCTTGGAGTAAACGAAAGGAAGACTGAGGAGGAGTCGGAGAAGCCCCGTCGTGAGAGAGAGAGTGAAAGTTGGTGGTAAAGAAAGAGGTGAACGGACGGATTATCTGCCCGAGAAACGGAGGCAAATGATTGGTTCCACTAAAATATGTGGTCATTTCAAAATCACATACAGGTAGGTCATTTAAAATGTTAAGGAGGAAAGCGAACACGCCATCTAGGAACAACCACGTTTTGTTAAAACCCATCATAAAACCGGATGCAGTCTAAGTGACTAGCTACGTTTTGCATTCATCAATGTGGACATCAAGCTAGAGAACCAACTATATTTAGAAAGAGCCCAACTCATCACACAGGCCTTTAAATTAGAGGGGGTTCTAAACGAATCGACCATCTTTAACTGAAAAATACCACCCTCGGAGTATACGACGACGATCAAAAGAACGTCATACAAAAAATATCTGTAGAGTTAGGATTCTATTGAATCAAAACTGACAGGCAAATTTAAAATTGGTGTACCAGAAAGCATTCAGAGTTCATAATCACAGATTTATCTGGAGCGAATCCAAGAGGAAAGCTCAATAGAAGACATCCCGGGAGAAACTACAAATATTGATGCCTGCATTGCTAAATTAACGGAAGACATTCACACGTCAAGCAAAGAATATGTTGAAATACATACTACTCCTTATTCCTAAAGAGTTCGAAGATCGGTTCTTGGAAGACTTTCATTAAAAGAATAAAAATCAATGCCAAAGTTCAATTACAACATGAATCTCCTTATGGTTTATGTAAAGCGAACTGGAAAATAGTTGGAAGCAAAAAATCCATACAAATGAGAGACTAGTCATAGGGAAAGTAGGAAACTTTACAGACTTCGAAGTCCATAGTATCTTCCACACCAAACCGGAGACGTACTTCCCCATGATTAACATTTTAATCACCGCCTTATTGTTCTACCAGCTATCTGAGGAAGATGCTATAACAGCGAACAGTATATTTCGTACTCAATTGCCGGATACCAAATGTTATAAATCGTGGCATAAGAACTGGAGGGAAAAGTAGTATCATAAATGAACTAGCAGAAGACCTAAGTACTTTTAACGTAATAGACGTAGTAAGTGACCATTCACCCTAATGGATTAAGTCTCAATTAATTGGGTAAAAAAGCGAGTCACAAGGCAGTGTCAGCGATTAAGATCCAATTGTCGGCCTAGGAACAGTAATCAAAAAACATAAATTAAATCTGAGGAATGGAGATGCAATACTTGCTCCAGAGTTACGGGGACGATGGTTTCCACATAGAAACTAATTGTCCAAGAGTACTCCGCATTGCCCAGGCCAACAGAAGTATCAACAATAATAATTGAAATAAAACGTTTGCACAACGTAGTTATAATAATGGTAAGAAACATAGAGCCAGCTACAATGGAAACACGCCGAATCGGCAGGACAGTAGTAGACAGAGAAGTCAACCCGATTTCCGCACAACATAAATAGTAACGACAGTTGACTATCACAGGTTAATGTCCGGTATACGACGATACACTCAAACACATAAAAAGTCAGCGTTTACAAAAATACTAATATGGTTTGATAGTAGAGCGGAACGTAGTTTAATACATGAGTCTGAATACCAAAGTATTCAGAGACGCAAGCGGAAAAGAAATATAATTATGGAAATAAATACTATTGGTGGGTTTAGAATTTCATGTATATATATATATAGAACCGTTATAAATGTGACTCGAAACGTGGGCGATAGGGGATAACGTTTGATTCATTTGGGGAAAGACTTACGAACGTGGTCGTCGACATATTGTCTCCCGGCGCTTCGTAATATTTTCGTCGTTTTAATTTGGAGCCAATATTCTTCCTGCTTTTCTTCGAAATAGGCATATAAACGTATCCCAGTTGGATTGTAGTAGAAATTTTGTACTAAACTTTAGAAACATTCTGATAGAAGGTATTGATTCGTGAAAACTTTACAAAATAATGAAAACTGATATTTCTTTAAAAACAGGGGAAATTAAAAATAACAATTTCTCCCGATACACCTTCAGTGGACGTCCTTTACGGACCCGGGTTATTAGTCTCTTCAGAATGGAGGTTTTAAAACCAAAAGGCTCCAATTAAAGAATAATATTAAAAAGTTCACCCATATATGAATACTTCTTTGCGCCTTCTTTGGAACCCGTCAAAGATACGTCGATCAATTGCGTCTTTCCCATTATATTTTACTGTTGGAGAAATTGTCCGATTTGAAGAGGTCAATTGCGAGCCTTTAAATTCCACGCGCGCTGATATTAGGTGTACTGAATTAAAGTACATGCGAATTACTTTAAACCCAATATTTAGAAATAATTTATTAATATTTTTTAACAAGCAAATTAGTGAATCTATTTTGCGAAATAATATTGAAACAAGTTATCTTCAATCAAAGCGTTTCAATTTCATCGGATAGTTACGGTCAAATTGTAATCCAGATTGATTAGGAACATTTATGAATTTTCCAATTTTGTGTTTTCTGAAAGCAGCCAGATTTTGGCTTCCAGCAGCTGTCTTTTCGTGGACTTCTATTTTTGTGTTTCGTTCCAATTCACTGTCAGTTAACCATTTACAAACGAAGTGTCTGTACCTTTTCTTAGAAACCTTTTTCTATGTCAGTTTTAGCCTCCCCTTTCTTTAATTCATCGCTATTCCATCGCGATTTCTTTTATGCTATTTCACCAGTATTTTACATTATGTTCTATTATATCTATTATACTTTCAATTTATTTCATCACTTCCGTTACATTGCCAATTCGTTACACTAGTAAGTACCCAAAGTCTTTCACATGACACCTAACATCATTTGATCATATTCAAATATGGCTACAAAAGAAAAGGTTTATTTCATGCGTATATACCCTGCTAGAAGAATTCAAACTATGCAAAAAGCTATATATATAATTGACCTATCATGGAAAACGTGGATACTTCAAAATAGTGCGCATGAATTAAATAGTATATCCCTATTACCTTCCTGGGGTCTGCTTGTTTACAATTTAGTTACAACGTAGAACTTCGCGTAAATAAGTTTGATTTTCGTTTGTTTTGGTTGTTACGGAATTAACTAACATCCGAGTAAGCTCTGGAGCTAACGGCACGTACAACCGCCTTCGATTAAAAGAGAGGAAGCTTGAGAAGGAGTCGGAGAAGCCACGGCGTGAGAGAGAGTGAAAGTTGGTTGCAAAGATTTTTTTATTTTTTTAATTTTATTTTTTAAATCTCGAGTCTAGTATAATAATACTAAATTACTCTAATTGGCCTACTCGTCTCATTGGTTAACCTGGTGGTGTTACCAGTTAACTAAACGCAACAAAGTGTTACTAAATAGTATTCCATATGTACTGTAGGAATAGTGATGTCGCTCATAATGGCTATATGTTGCTGTTATAACACAGGCTATGAACCGGAAATAAACCAAATGTTAATTTTATTGATGTATTTTACAAGTTAATTAATAATAACAACACTTTATTGAGTTTGGTTGATTGGGAGCACCATCCGGTTATCCGTTGAGGAATAATGTTAATTCCGAATATTATACTGTACTATGTAGGGACGCGGTATGACGCGGTATGAAGATTTACCGCATCCATCGGATATTTCCCGAGATGTCGAATGTTGAATTTATATTCACCAATTTATTGTGGAATTGATCTCAGTATTTCCCAAATGTTCCTTAATTCTGTTCGTCTTAGTCGCGAGATAATTATTTCATCTATTGATATTAAATAATTGGCTAATCATAGGTTAAACAACATTAAACAATTGGTTAATTATGTCATCAATTTGTTATTACTTGAAATATCGGTAAGTTGTTACCGGTCCCACCCTGACATGGGCGTAGGCTCCGAGTCGTTTGTATCACTTCCTTTATAGGGGGCGTTTCCATCGGATCGAATCGATTTCGATACGATGGAAACAACCATAGCCTTTTTTACGCCCGTATCGAATCGTTCTTTGTTTCCATCTAACATTGAAAGTAATAAATATTTTTTCTCTCCCTACTTTAACCCAATGCTTTATTTAACCCTAACATTTTGGTGTGTTAGATTCTAATTGTGATAGTCCTCGGATTGTGCGTATAAATGCGTCCAATTCTGATAACTTTCTATGAAAAGCAATTAACCTTGTTGCTGTAAGAGAGTTAAACACACAAGTTCAATGTGTCCCGAGCTTGCTTCGTTAGAGGGATCTCACGTGATCCTTCTCTCTCTCTTCTTACATTCAAATATAGACATTTAAATCGACAGGTGTTATTCGTTCATAATTAAAACTAATAATGGCTTTGATATAACTATAATATAGTTAACTATACATAATGAATACTTCATTTGTCTTCTTCCAAGACTCTCTGTTAAATAATATTTTCCGTTGAAAATTTGAACGGGGTAAGTTCAAATTTTTAAGTTCAAAGTATTCGGGAAGTATGTCCGATTGACTCCATAGTGGGCTTATTTGACGCGGCATGACCCCAGTTTCAATTATTCTCAAAGGACAGATGCCCAATTCTTAACACGTGACCCAGTTATAGCCAAAAAATGAAATTCCAAATTTTCAAAATAACGGGTTTTTCACTTTTCTAATTTTTTATGATATAGAAAACATGCCAAGACTCCAAAGTATGTCCACTAAAGATTCGACTCGAAACAACTGCGTAAAAAGAATAAAATACAGGACTAAATTTGTCCATTTATATAGCTAGATTGAGTTTGGTCGTACCAGACATTAGTTTTACGGAGTTGCTTGCAGTCAAATTTTTCGTGAACATAGTTTGGGGTCTTGGCATGTTTTATAGATCATACCAAATCGAAAAGTCGAAAATTCGTGATTTTGTCACTTTTTGAAAATTTGTAGCTATTTTGGCCTATAACTTGGTCACGTGTTGAGAATTTGGGGTCGGTCATTTGAGAAAAATTAAAGCTGGAGTCATGACGCATCGAATAAGCCCACCTTCGAGACAATCGGACATACTTCCAGAATTCACATTTTGACTTCTAGTGGCTATAACTACTTACCAAATCTATCAAATACCCTTAAAATTTGATAAGTTATATGATTTGACTCCACGATCAAAGTGTTAAACTACAAAAGTGCGTACAATTGTTTCTGCTCAAGTTATGGGCACTGGCAATCTTGTGCCAGATTGTACCGTGAGAAATAAATAATTTTGTACCGTGACGGTTAATATAAAGCAGTTAAACATGATTTATTACTGTCGACCCTCAATATTGTAATATATCATGGAGTTAGTATTATGTTGATGACATTCGACAGTGCTGACGTTTATCGTATGCTGGCTCCCGCATCATATCCTGAGTTTATTGATAATGTACAACGACGATTTTCATTTTACAAAGAAATCATTTATAGCAAAGATTTTATCTCACTGCCTATCTTTTTGCCATGGTAAGTGTCAATCTCCGGAAATTGCATATTTGTTGTGTAATGAATTTATACCCATTTTGCAATGAATGAATAGGCGTTCAAATTATATAGTTTTCAATAGATTTTATTCCAAAGCAAGCTGCGTGTGTAGCTCAGAAGGCTTGCATTTACAGTACCCTGTAGTCAATACTGGTGAATTTGGACCATTTTCGGTGAACATTACAAAATTCTATCTACTCGCGGTATATAATTTTCAAGATATTTTGTTCACGATTAAGATGTTTGTACCCCTCGCTATTTCTGGAGAACAATTGGTAGAAGTAAATGACATTTCATTTCTAATTGAAATGTAGCACGTTCGACGTCTCGCATATTGCGGGACATCTAGTCACGCTGACTGGAATCTTTATATTACCACGGATACCTCTATTATGTTGAATTTGGTATAATTATAATGGAGGTGATTCCTAACCAACTTGACCTTGACCGTCTGTATTGTCCATTATTTAAGTTTTTATTCATCTTGATCTGTGATGTAATTTGGTTAAATGATAATAGCAGTGGTCACCTTATAGAAATAGAAATAATATTTACGCAATCATGATAATGTCGAATAAAATCAACTTTGCGAGTGAATACGTGGACCCAGGAAGCCTATATTGTTTGTCCACATAGCTATGACCCGGCCGAATATTCGACCAACTTTTCAATGGAAAATTGGAACTGAATTTCTAAAGTGTCACCCTCGCCAACAGTTTGTTGTGATTAGCGATTCAAAATAATCAACTTCCGGTTTTCAGTTGTTACTTCCGGCTTAAGAATTGTTTTAAAAAAATCGACGCGCAATTTAGGGTGGGGATGTTAGTATGGGTCAATGAAACATTCAACCACGTGTATGTCTTTAAAAACGATAAAATCAGGGTCCATAGAGAAATATGTACCCAAAATTTTACCGAAAATTTCAGCGGCCGAAACGTTGGTTGTCCCAGAACGTTGTGCTATGTAATAAATCAGCGACCAATAAATAAGCGAACCAGCACGGCCATATTTACCCCAACATTGTATTTACTTTTCATCGAGACTTTGTTACGAAAAGATATTGGTAAAAATTTGAAATTTTTTTCAGTTTTGGAGGTTTTCGATATTCTAATATATGTGATTAGTATAAATATTTGTCTTAATTACCGCCGTATATCCCTCGGATGATGTTGCCTTCCCACTTCGACATCTGCGTATATAAATGCACGTTACTTGTGTTACTTGTACCCAATCCTTCTAAATATGAGTTTAGAGGAAGATATTTTCTCCGAAAGTTTAGCATGTTGAGGTTAACAAGATAATTAAAATCTTTTCGGCGGGATTTTTAGAAACGGAAACACGTCAAAAATCAAGAAAAATCCGTTAATTTTTTTTTGAATCGGAAGTCGAACCAAACTGTTGCCCGAGAGACCTATAGTGGAAAAGTATATTTTAAAATTTAAGACTGCTGTGGTAAGACACGAATTTTGACCGGAAATGAAGGCAAAAAACGAAAAGTCGACAATTGCTTCCCCTGCCGATTTTTATCAGACCTACAAATTTGAGCGTATATAATGGTACGTAACTCTCAATATTCATACTTAAACTTTTTGAATAGAAACGAAAAATATTGGGACTTGAAATCAATTAGCGATTAGCCATTTCATATATTTAAATTTTTTTTATTTTCGAGTATGGGTCTTACGGCCTATCAATCTTTCAATATATAATATTAACAAAATTCGTAGGCAGAATACAGCCAGATTTGGTGCAGAGAGGGGGGAGATGAGGTTAGGGATCGATAGTTACAGGGAAACTCGTTACCAAATCAATCCCAAGTTTGCGTGGGCGAAATACGCCCACGGTCGGTACAGAGGTAGAGGGAGATGAGCGGAAGATTATGAGATATAAAAGTACCGATTCTGATAAAGTTGTCGGTATTTATACGTTATAATAATATATTTCGTAGGCGGATATTACAAATATCCGCAGTAGGTGTACCCCATAAGGTCAATAATAACCTAATTTGACCGAAAACAGCTTAAATATTAGTAACTGTATATAAAATTGATCATTAAATGTAGCCCTTATACTCATAATCAACAACACAAAAATATTGATCTGTGTCTCAAACGACACACATTGCAACGTAGGGGTAGGTCTATCGGTGCAGCTGGGGTTAAGTAATATCCACTTAACTAAATTTATTCTATATTCTTGGATATTTCCTTCGTTTAGATTGATTTCGCGTAGAGCATATAGTTAGTTTATTTAACTATAACAACAACTTCCGAGAAACGTAGCCACACTACCCACCAAAGTAACGATACCATCGTTCAGAGTTGAATCGTAGTGCTGCTTGATTTCGAGTTAAACGTCTGTCGAGATTTGGAAAGGCTGAACACTTATACCGCTGTCTTGTCGAACATCTTTACCTGTTCTACCGAACGTCCATTAACTTCTAATACATAATGGATACCACGCGTAATTTAAAGGTAGACAGAAAACTACCACCACCGCTACAACTGCCAGCTTATGCTGTGTTATCTCATTGTGTATTTATTATGTATTATTTTGTATCTTGTAAGAAAATATGTTATCAACTTATAGCCGACCTCTTCGATTATACATCGCCTGGGATGAGGAATTAATCAATGAGACCATACAAGTTCCGACCGAAAAAGCGACGGTGACGCCAACGGGGAACCGGAGTAGAAGCAAAACACGGCGGCAACTGAGCAAGTGGAGCAGGGGAGGAATAGGACCACTAGCTGTTTATTTATTTTGCTGATGATAAGTTTTGTGTTATCAGACAATCTGGTTAATTGTTGACGGATACCTATTTACCATCGGTTTTCGTGCTTTATCTAAACACGCTTTGATCGCACATCAATCACTTTTGGACTGACGTGCTTGCCACATTTTTTTTAAAATTTCTATTGACATTCACGAGCATTGTATATAAGTATATTACCCTCCATTTCCTTGGAGCGTAGTTTGATATCATACATTGATGCCCTGCATGCTGTTGGTGTTCTTACATTTTAATGATTGTTATGAATTTTCAATTCTTTCATATTTGAATCTAAATTGTGACGATAACATCGATCAGAGGTGAATCGTAGTTCTACTTTATTGCCATTTAAGCGTCTGTTGTGGTTTAGATAGGCTGAACACTTATACCTGATGTCTTCTTGTCGGACATCTTTACCTGTTCTACGTCCATTAACTTCTAATACATAATGGATACGACGTGTAATTTAGAGCTAGAAAGAAAACTAACACCTCTGTTACAACTGCTAGGTCATGCTGTGCTATCTCATTGTGTATTCATTATGTTTTATTTATTATCTTGTAAGAAATTATTATAGCAACGCATAACCGATATCTTTGATTATATATCTCCTGAGATGAGAGAGTAACCAATGAGACCATACAAGTACCGACGGAAAAACGGCGGTGACGGCAAGGGAGAAGCCGGAGCAGGAATAAAAAACGGCGGCAACTGAGTAAGTGGAGCAGGGGAGAAATTGGTGCACAACTTGTCTGGCTACACCGTCCCGCCGATTGTGTTATCAAACAATCTGGTTAATTGTTGATGGATACCTATCTACCATCGTTTTTCGTCTTTTAGTTAAATACGTTTTGATCGCATATCAATAACTTTTGGACTGACGTATTTGCCACATTTCTTTATTTTTGTTTCTGCTGAAATTTACGAGCATTCTATAAAAGTATATTCGCTTACATCTCCCTGAAGCGTGGTGTGATATCCTACATTGATGCGCTGCATTATGTTGGTGTTTTAACATTTTAATGATCATTACGAATTTTCAGTTATTTCGCATTTGAATCTAAATTGCGCCCGCAGCTCCGTTAAATTATGCATTCTCATATTTTATGAGACAAATATTTAAACAGTCTGAACTTAGTTAAATAGGCCGACAACATAGCTTTAAGCGTCGAGTAGAAACATTGGAATTTGGAACATTAGTACTATTACGTCTAATCCATATTAAAAACTTTAAATACACGTTTCGCGTATTCTATTGGGAACTATTTGTGTATACGGCTTACAGAAAATCTGCCCAGTACTTTACCTTGCAAACCATTTTAAAAAAGCTACCCTGTTTTAAGGTCTTCGGGGTTGTTGAATACTCCATTGAAAACCGGATGTACCAACGGAGGTGTCAGGTAAAAACCGGAAGTTATTGGCCGGGCCTTAGTTTAGTCTAAAAATAGGCTCATTTGCACAAGTGTTCGCTCGCATACTTAATTTATTCGTTTATGAATTATTTGAGAAGATTCGTGTTTTAGACTTCTTAATTATTCTGGGTATTAATTGACGGCCCGTGTTGGGACCGATCTTAATCTTTAAGCCGTATTGTGAACTGGGCGTAGGTGCCTTTCATCTGGATTCGACATAATAATACTAATGATAAAAATTCCACATATTAGTAAGTCATGTTTTGGTCTTGTCCACTTTTAAATTACATCATTTTACAACAATATTCTGACCTGGAAGCTCACCAAAAGTAAAATCGCATGGGACTACAAGCTACTATAAATGCAAGCTGCCTTGTTATGCAAGCAATCAGATCGAGAAAAGTAGCTTGATTATGAAACGATTGAAAAGTGTATATGTCCAATGCCTTTACATCTTTAGCTAATACCGGAACACAAAAATTGGTAGTTCTGGAGATGGAAATTATTCAAACATGTTTTAAAAGTTTCCCTAAGGGTTATAAGCAAAAACTCCCCGGGCAACTATTTTGTATGTAACTAGGCAACTATTTGTTCCAAAACGGTTGACCCCGAAATCTGAAATGTTCCGGTTTAAGCAAAATGATTCACAAAATTCCCAACATTATTTTACATTAGTAGTTATATTTATACTAAAATGATGAGACGGTTAACTCCTGTGCACCGTTTATGGAATATAACCCCGGTGCACCGTTTTGAGTTTTTAACAGTTGCGCAGCGAGCTGTCACACGCGTGACTTTTTTTGCTCATTTTAGCATAAAAATGCGATTTTAAAGCACTAGACCGTATGCTGGGTCCGACGTACACCCCTGACCCCCGGTCAAAAAATTCCGGCGCATCTTCTGGTCACCTCCATTATTCACTATATATTATATTCATATAATTATTACTATTTTATTCATTTAATTTAGTATAAAACTGAATAATAATAGTGAAGGATTCTAGAT
>SCLF01043849.1:0-12047 GCA_004367975.1 Mesochordaeus erythrocephalus
AGGCCAAAAACTGGACCGAAAAAGGTACACATTTTCAAAAAGTGACAAAAGCACGAAATTTTCACTTTTCGATTTTATTACGAATTAAAAAACATGCCAAGATCACAGAGTATGGTAACTAAAAATTTGACTCGAAACAACTGAATTAAAACTATATTTCAGGACGGACAAAATCAACTATATTCGACTTATTTTTGTTTTTAGAGGGGGTTAACTGTATGAAAGAGTATACATTTGGACATTCTGCATTGAGATGAAAAAACCGCAAGAAAAAGCTCTATCAGACTGGCTAAGTCTCGTTAACCGACCTTCTGCAATCCAGACACCCCTGGCGGGGGGGGGGGGGGGGGGGGGGGGTCTGAGCTCGGATAGGCGTGTGAGAGATACTTAAATAAAAAGGTGCCTGAGAGATATGTATAGATTAAGAAGTTCATGTGAAAGGGAAAATAATGTCATTTTTTTTATTTTGAACGGAACAGTAGGACGTTCTAACCCCAAAAATGTGTCTGCCTGTGTTATCTATAGGCTATCAATTTGGACTAAAATATTTCACTAAGAATTATAGATGTATATATATAAAAGTAGTGAAATTAGTTAATTTAGTTGAGTCATAGCCTACTCGTTATATATTTTATAGTAGTCCCAATTACATTATTTGCGGTCAATGGTCAATCTTACTCTCGCAAGGACCGCGAAAATAATAGCTCAAACTCCAACCTGCTAAAACAGATGCCACTTCTATTGACATAAACGCATTTGTTCGTCGATAACGAAATATTTTTTCCGCCAATGACCTTTCAATAATCATGTTAAATTTCAAAAAGATATACGCTTCCATATAACGTAACATCAAATATGATGTAGGCCATTTTTTCGTTTTTCAGCTATTTGTGTCAGCTAAATTAAGAAGGGTATTCAGATATTTAAATGAAATCATTATGGTGGACAGTTAAAACAGTACAGTTTCGATAGCCAGTGGCAGTGAACGTCAAACTGAGTTTATTTATGTTACGTACACATGTTCGTGGCTGTTCATCAAAAAGCACGTCATACGAATTTAAATAGATCGTGCGTGGGTTATATTGCAAATTAATCTTACGGTGAGATTTATACGTTGGACGTAACCCATAAAGCGGGTCATGGTGCGGTTTTTTTTAACGATTTCCCTGACATATAATTTTGGTCAATATAAGACTGTCAGGAAATTGTGATATAAGTCCCACCAAATCAATTCGCGATTAACATACATGTATTAGTTTGTCAGTAGTTTTCCTTTCCTCTTCGAGTAATCTGTCTTTGACTTTTAGCTCATTTGAAAGAGACAAGGACAATTTCTGGTTAAATAAGACTTGTTTTTGCGCCTCCTCAACTGCTCGTTTGAATTGAGCAACTGCTTTTGCCAAAATTTCAGTCTGTTCATATGGTCTATGAATATTCCCAAATTTTCGACTATCCTCAGCCAATGCTAAGTATGGGTCCGATTCCATCTAAATATTTAATCAAATGCAGAATATGTCCATTTGGACATAACAATAATTTTTGGCCCGTAAAATATCATCCTTATTGTAAACACATTTTTAGGCCGGAAATACAAGTAAAAAACTAGAAATCCATCCTTTTTCGTTTTTTTTTCGATGACACTTAAAAGAACACGTAATTTATCAACCATTTCTCAAATACATCATTTTTAGTTAAATATCAGTAATTTTGACCACAAATGCGCGGATAAGAATAATTTACTAATGTTGTTGAAAGTAGCTGAAATATGCGAGCAACTGAAGAACAGAAGCAGTTTGTTTGTCAATAGAATAAGTTAGAAACTTTATATTGAAAAGGGTCGAAATACTCGTAGATTATAAGGAGTTAACAAAACAATCAGTATTATTAAATAGTTGAATTTTAGCTCGTGTCAGTTAAATATATCTCAAGATCTATTTAATTTGTAACGCGGTTGACACTAGGATAAATTTGGAAAACTATTCTGAAAACATTTATGATTCAACATTAAATATGTATTTTCGTGAAAATTGATCACCGATTGCACATGATTAATTCATGCAAGTTTAGAATTAAACCAAGGTTTATGAAATTAGCAATGGTCGTCATCCAATGGATCTCGTTCCATGAAAATCGATCCAAAATCTTTAAACGGTGTTTCAGAAAAAGGCAAATCAAAGTGTTGTAACGAAAACGAGTCTTCATTTGTTTTACTTTCTTGTTTGTTTTTTCTCAATTCGTGTCGTTTCAACTTGTATATTTCTCGGCTCATGAAGTCACGTTCGGTAGGTGTCCACTCGTCACGCTCAACAATTGGCATGGTATCACCGACCTCTATACAATGGTGAATACTGATATCTGCTTTTTATCCGTTATAAAAGTGTCAGTATTGGGGGGCTTTTCGGAGATGGGGTTGAGGTTAGTTAACATTTTTTCATATATCGTATAACACCAGTTTTAATCACCTAAGGGTATAGCGAATGGTCCGTATTTTTATTACCTGTTTAAACTTATCCATCGATCTATAGATATTTGTATGTATTTTTTATTTATTTGCTTATGCTTATGTATTTTTGCTCACTTGACTGCGTAAATAGGCTCGGACTTGAAATACTCGTTCTATATTTCTCCTTGGAAATATAACGAGTATAAAATCAAAATTGTCAGAACAGAACTATAAACGACCTACCGTTAGTTAATTTTGTTTTATCGGCAATTTCTGTAAAAACCAAGAATTGCATTTTCTTTCTACCAAAAACTATTATTTGTAATATTCTCTCTGTACGTAGGGTCTAATGTAGGTCTAATGTAAAAGCAGAATTCGAAACTTCAAGCATGTCAAAAATTTCGAGTGCGAAAATTTTGAAAACTTCGAAAATGTGAAGATTTCCTAAATCTGAAAATTTTGAAAATGTGAAAATTCTAATAATGCATGTTCAGTTGGCGTGTTGCAGAAGTCGTATCTAAATAACATGCTAAGCGTTTTCAGCCGATGGTGAATAACCTCCCAATGACCTTCCTTCTTATATCCACTATATGTCAAGTGCTGTCACCGGGCATTCCAACTGTGCATTTTCCACCGCTTCAAATGCTTTTGGTCTAATTCCGGCCCGATTTACTCGTACGTCTTCTCATTTTAGACGAAAAGAATAAATCCACCTGCATCCGGTGAAAATTTCAGGTAGATCATTGTTCTTTCTGGTTCTTTATTAAAAGTGTATCAATTTTCCTACCCATTTTATCTAACCATAATATTTTTGCAAGCTTTTGTAATGCGCCCCATTTTATTATAGGTGCTTATTTTCTTCTTGGTTTGTATCCAAGGCTACCTCTTGCTGATCTGCTGATTGATTTAGTCTCTGCATCGAACAGTATTTGTTGTTCAAAATCTAGGCTAATGTTGTGTAAGACTAAATTCGTTAATCAGCGAATTTGAATTTGATGTGGGTGATGGTTGCATCTCTTCATATCTCTCAGGCACCTAATTATGTAAGTATACAGTCAATCAAACATTCAACTCCGCCTAAGGCCATAAAAACGCTAAGAACAGGGTCTCTGGTATAAATTAGCCACAAAGGTGCCTGAGAGATATATTGTATCGAGTTTTTATTTTGTCTTTACCCATTTGGATTATCGTTGAATGTATATTCAGATTTGAACCGACGCCATTCTACCAAGAGCTGTGATTTAACCTTAAGCATTCATTTTAAGGATTTCTACTATTTGATTAATTTCTTCTTTTGGTATGGACTATGTTTTGATTTTATCTGGGATAACTTACGTCTCCGGGATAGCTGTTAGGCTGCATTCTGTGTGACGCACTCTCCTAGTCTTGGCGGAACCAGATTGGTTTGTTCCTGCTTCCGATGGTCTATAAAACATATAATCCTCCTCCCGAATTTCTTCTGTAGTCTCCTCGATAATTTACCGTTCGTTTGTATTGCTGATTACCCTTTGGTCTTTTATAGGCTAATCTTCTGTTCAACATCATCGGTACATATGTTGGGTTTCCAGCTTTGGTCTCCTACTTTATGAACCAACTCATCGCCATTTGCTTCTGTTCGATGTATCTCTGCCATCTTTGCACGTAATTGTGCAAAAGTCATCTTCTTCCTTCTCCCCATACGTTTTGTTGGTGTAACTGTTGCATCGGATACTAGAACATTTATATTCTTAAGTACATGATTCGTTTGCAAAATCATCTACGCACGGGTGTATTTCAGCGGTGTTTTCAGCTTGTCAAGATCTACTATTGTAGCTGTTACTAATGTAGTATAGTCCGTGTAGCTGTCTGGAAAAGACTTGATATATCTTGTCAATAGATCCATTAGTTTCTCGTGGGCCGCGTGTTCTTGATCATCAACAAGCGTTTTGTAGATTAACAAATAAAAGTCGCTCTAATTTTCGCTTACCACTTGATTATTTTTTAAAATATTGATTTCCCCACTTATCGATCGGGTATTCTCCAGTTGTCTGCGTCGCGTTGTTGTTTATGTTCTACCATGTTTATTAACATGTTCTGTTCCCGCTCACAAACTCAAAAGGCTCTATCCATTACTTTTTCAAACAAAGTTTTGGTGTTCAAATTTTCTTGAGCCCCATTCGTTACATCTTAAGTTACCCTGACTTCTTTGCGCATCATTACGCATTTTCGGTCTCTTAACCAATAGATACCATTTCGCGTTTTTCTGCAGATACCTCACCTGCCTCTCTTGAGGCAGGTCTAAACACCTTTCTCTTCGTTTCCATCTCTTAAAAACTGATCAGTATTTTATACCGAGAGTTTCAGCGTTAGTTAGATAAGGGTTCATGGTTTCAACTGACATATTTAGCTTGGAGATTAGTTTTCTAGAAGTTGCGCACTAAGGAAGAATCTAATTGCATTAGTTGATAATTCCATTCAGAATACCAACTTTAAATGCCATTTCCTGAGACGTAAATGAATTTTCCGAATTAAAAACAAACTTGCACCATTAAATTTTAGCTGTCTACCCAATGCTTATAATTACTATAAATAGTAAAATATGCCAAAGAGTATATTTCTCTGCATTTCACAGTTTTCAGCCTATCACGATAACTCACGAATATTTTAATATCAAATTGATAGCCTCTTGAAACGGTACTTTAGGGACTAATAAATTTTCTCTTTCGCTCCATTTTCGCATCCTTACTACATATAACAATTTATCGGTGAATTATATTATTTGATGGCTGATGAGTCAATCATTAATCGTGCCAAACTTCAAAGCAATACGATATATACTTTCCAAGGTATTGTGCGGTGATGATTAATTTATTATGGGTCTCGTCTATACTTCTGACTTTAACTACTGCATACAAATATATATTAATAACATGCTGATAAATATATAAATACATATTACTATTAGGGTAACCGGGACTTTTTGTTAAAGTTAATGAAGAAGCTGGACACCAACTTTGATTAACTCATCACCGATCTAATAATATAAATCGATTCAGGGGTAAACTGTTAAACATTTTAAGGATGTGGAGATAGAGCGAAACAGAAAAATTCATTATCCCATAAAGTACCGTTTCTAGGTGACAATCTCTAAAGTTAATATACACGTTTAATGAATGAAAAATTAGTTTTGCAATGTTACAACATATATTTGAAAAAATGCATGGGTAATCGGGAGAGATGACACAAGGTGGGAGGAATAAAAAAATAGAGCGAGAGAAAACTTCAATAGCCAATAAAGTGCAGTTGCTAGATAATAAGCCCCCAGGTTAATACATGCATGTAAAGAATAAACCCTTGGATTTATAATGGTAACATTTAAATTTTAAAGTAATCCATCGTTTTCTTGATAAGTCACAAACCGTTGAATGATTTGAAAGAAAGAGCAAAAGAAAACAAAATATACTTCTTGGCGCATTATACTACTTAATGCACCCTTGTATGCCAAAATTAGAGACTCAGCTTAGACCGACATTATGAAAAAGTCTCTTATTTATGCGAATTGAAAAAAATCAAATTTTGAATACTCTAGATTTCTCTTTTCTTATTTTTGTTCCTGCATTTAAAAAATCCATACAAATGTCTATAAAAATAGAGAGAGTTGCAAGAGCAAGGTTGACGTTATAAGAACGTAAACATTTTTCAAAAACAATAAAAATGGTGGATCAATTAATGGCTGCCGTGCCATTTACCGAAACAGTTTCGGTAAACCCATATCACGTGCAATGTTTTTCAGGACTAATATTTTAATTTAATTTTTTTAGGATTTTGGCCCGTTTATTTCTAGTTGTGAACCATAATCAAATAATAAAAAAGGAGGCTAGTGATATATTGAATTATGAAGGCCAAACGAAGTCAAATCTCGGATATAAACGCAAGCATCAGGAATCTCTCGAATTATTTAAAGAACAAATATTCATCAAATAGCAGAATATACAGAAACTGAGGACCCAACAAAATTGACTTATTTGATGCTGGAATTAGTGAAGGAATAACCATTTTAAAATATTTACTTTATGATAGGGATTCAAATCACTAGTGATATTATTTTTAAGGTTTGTGATTTTAATCGACCTATTTTTTAACTTAAGTACTGCTCTCAGTTTAATCCCTGAATTCAGAGGTTGATGAAAGAATCACAACCATTTCCATCGTGCTTAGTACATGTTAAATACATGTAACATCAAATTATGAGACATGTAAAGAGTGTCGGGACGCGTAAAACCGTGTAGGACGTCTAAGGTGGTCAAAACATGTTACATAATAAGGACACATGCAAAATGTGTAAACGTGTGAGACTTGTAAGACGTGCAAGATGGATAAAACATGTTACATACATGTTTGAGTCGTGTTTAGTACATGTTCCATACATGGAACACCTAATTAAGACACATGTAAAATGTGTCAAAACGTAGCATACGTTGCATACATGTAACACCGGGCAGTTTGCTACCCCTCCCAGATGCAACAACTCTCTTTGCACTATGAGGCCCCGACACTTCGGCTTCGTTATACACATAACTACCGGAATTTTCAATGAGTATACCCTTCAGGTACTTAAACGCCTTATAGGATAGCCACCAATAACTTGGCAGAACACACGGTTGCCCATCCATCCATGTGACAACGAAAAATTTCGAGAATATCAAAATTGCGAAAACGTCAAAATTTCGAAAATGTCAAAATTTAGAACTGCCATTATTTTTGATAATTGTACTATGTCACGAATAGAAATGATCAAATCAGAGTCTAAAATCTTACTTAAAAGGTTGCTCCAGAAATTGTACAAATAGTAAAATTGACACTCTTACCCGGGATTATTATATGTCTGGTCATAATATATATATATATATATTGTCCTTGTATACTACTCAAGTTCGAATTAATCTCACCCCATCAATTTTACGAATAACAACTATTTTAGAAAGGGACCGTCACAAGTGCCCATGCTTCACATACAAGGAGCGACGTTTTAAGCTCGCTCTAGTAGCTTTATACGAACGTAGTGAAACTTTAATCATATGGGTTCACAAGACTCCATTGTTCATTAAAACTCAACTTGTTTGGACCCCATATGCCACGCTTGCTACGAAAGTGCATTTTTTTCTAAATGTCAGTTTTCAGCGTTCTTTATAGATATCTTCGTTTAGAAAGTTTACTGACGATGTTGACAATCGTAAAATTAAAAACTAAGACTAGTTTAAAAACTAGTTTGTTATTTTTGAGTAATTTGATTGGATAAAATGATTTGGAATGAGAATAATTTCAGATTCAAATGAAGCATAGATGAAGCACAGATGAATATGTGATATGAAAGCGTTTCCACTAAGCTAAAATTATTTCGGAATAAAGCCGTAAGTATTCGCCGTAATGGTGCAACCATTATTTCAAATATATCCTATATCTAACCAGCCTTCGACTATTTGGCCAGCATTCACTACACCCTTAAATTCTCCCTGATAAATCTCCTGTCCAATGTGGCTTATAGAATTGAAAGGACACATATAACTCACTGACATCTTTACACGCAACACGGTTCTACGTATAGCGACATATTAAAATTATCAAAAGAAATATCGTAAACGAATGATCAAATGTGGCTGAATCGGCTTAAACGTGTTGCTGTAATGATACAAGTAAGTTATATGTTTCGATTCAATATTATAAGCCACATGAGATAGGAGTACAAGGAGAAATTAAGTTTGTAATGAATTCTGGAGAAAAAGTTGTAAGATTGTCCGATATAGGATACATTAATACCAGAATAACTTCCAGAAATAACTCGGAAGAATCGATTTCCTGAAGAGATTGTTGAGATATATTCGTCATTTTAGTAACTAACGAGAGGAATACGAAACATAATATATCCGAGACTCGTAATTTCTCTAACATAATCGTAGATCCTGAAACCTTATTTACGTATACAACGCGTGCCACTAACAGGTGTCTTAAGTAATAACTAGTGAGTCATTGTTTAGATACGTAAGCTACTTTCCATCAATTATGGTCCGATTTTAGACTATAAAAATTTATAATTATTTGAGTTCAATTAAAAAGTTCAAGTTATAAATGAATTGAAACTCACTTAATCTTCTCAGTTGCAAATTCGTTTCGTGGGATTCGCGGTTACGTTTTCCACATATTGGAACCGGTGTTCCATTTATACATGCGACACAAACATTCTGGCCAGATTTCGCAACGCCTTTACCTATGACCCGCGGAAATTGAAATGCTGCAGGAAGTTTGGTCACGTTCTTGGCAATGACAGCGTAATTAAATGAGTCACGAACCACAACTCGTGAGTGAGCGCCAATCTTTTGATAATGATAGGACCAAGGTGGTCTTTCATAAACTACTGGAAAAGCACATCGTGGTCTATATTTAAGGTGCAAATTACAAGCCTTAGATAAACTTAACTTCTTGACGGGTTAATTTCTTTGTGTTCGGTGTTTGCAAGCTCTTTTAGGTTTTATTCTAACTACGGTGCGATCAATGTCTAAAATCATCACCTGAGGGTTAATTTATGGAATGGATTATCTTGTAACTAAGTATCTATCTTCTCATTTGGCTATTCATATTTCTGAATAAAAAATTCGACCACGTTTAAGGCCTTAAAACACTAAATACGGTATCCTAGAACACCTTTATGTGCTGGATGATATAATATATAAAACTGGTGTCACTGAAAATGGTTTTACATTACCAAAGGTGCGTTGTGAATATATTATGACCATAACTTGAGAATAATCAATTGTACGCATTTTTGGTAATGTAAAACTTTGATCGTGATGCCCAACCCTATAACATACCAAATTTTAAGGATATTTGATAGATTTTCTCATAGACCCGTTATGTAGTTAGGTCAAAAATGTGAATTCGTGAAATATGTCGGAGTGGCTCGAAATTGAGCTTATTCTACGCGTCATGAGGCCGGCTTCAATTCTTCTCAGAGGACCGACTCCGAATTCTTAACACGTGACCCAATTATAAGCCAAAAAGGTACAAAATTTCAAAAAGTCACAAAATAAGTAATTTTTGATTGCTGCAAAAACCCAGGCGCCAAAAACACGGCCAAGGTCCCATTGTATGTTCACTAAAAATGTCGGTCAAAATAGATGCAATTAGTGGTATACTAGGGGGGGGGTCGAAGTCAAGGGTATTTGTTTTGGCCATGTGACTTTAGAGGTCCATAGCTTTAAAGGAAATAATCAGTCTGTCGTGGATATTTTTATTGGATGCCCATGCCCCTAATTAATCTAGCCCTATTTAGTTTGGTGAGCCGCCATACCACCATGGGTTAGAATTAACGGTTTTATAGAAAAGGTCGTTTTCGGATTTTTGGAGTTTTTGGAGGTTAACTGTACGACGGAGTATAAATAGATTCGGAACCGCAATAAAAACTCTATCAGACCCACTAAATCGCTTTAAGCTAAAGTTTGCTCTCTAGACCCCCGGGGGAGGAGTTCAGCTATAGACACTAGTGTCGCATAAGTGGACAATTGTCCAGCGTTTGAGAAAATGTCCCGCCTTTGAGCGATCAAGATACGTGACAAGTCTATAATATAATTGAAATGGCCGGTTTTAAGAATATTTAGACTTTACAATTTTATGATTTCAATAAATGTCTCCCTCCACCCGGGAACATATATAGCCAAACGGAGTTACACACCCCAGATTTGGGACAATTTTCTAGCGATTTAATAGGAATAGAAGCTGGTGAGAGTTCAAAAAAAGTTGGCGAAATTATGGGATACAGTGAACAATCAACCAAATTACTTATAGCTCATATTTTCCTTTTTGCAAGCGAGTTGAGTAGGAGCTCTAATGAACTAAAATTCGTATAACCAAACGGAGTTAATTGCAAAAATGTGCCTGAAAAGGCATTTTTTCTCTCCTACCCTCTCTCCCGCCGTCTAGCTGAACTTTACAGTTTGACAGTTCAAGCTGCGTTGCACGATTGAATCCAATGTTGCTAATTGTTTTTGATTATCCGTTTCCAATTTTAAAATTCTAACCCCAGTTTTCCTTGATTTCTATGGCCGTTTTTGTTAAGTATTTGCTGATTTCCGAATCAGATGGACATTTCCTTAGTCGGTTCCAAACTATCCAAATATTTGTTTCTCGATATGTTAATTTTTCAAATAGGTCATCCATTTCCCGTTTTCCGTGTCTACTAGTTTTATCTCGTCGTATTTTTGTTTAAATGTGCTGCTTTCCGAATCGAATGGTAATTCTAAATTATGAAATGGCGATTTCGCAATTGAGTTGTTTTCCTTATTTGCTTCTATTTGCTTCTCTAATTGTTACTTTAAATTTGATATTTCACGTCGATTGCCGTCAGGCGTCACTTGTTAATTTGGTAGTTCAAGTTTTATTGTACAATCGGCATCGGCAAGCTTGACGTTTTAGTTTTGCGCTATTTCGCTTGCTGTTCACTGTTATGGAGAATCATATATGATAACCCATTATGCGTCAAAGAAAAAAAACGTTTTGCTGTCACCATTTAATGGATAATGAAATGGAATGATCGGGTGATATACCAAATTACTTTGCAACAACTAATATCTTAGTGATCATTTGCCGAATTGATGTGAATGGAGCTGAGCTGTTAAATCGTTTATATTGACAAATTTTAAACATTTCTATTATTTTAGTTACATAACACATGGTTTTGATTATAATTCATCTGACTAGTAAAGATTCTTTAAAAGCATGATAGGTTTGTCTTGAGTCTTATTTCACGCTAAATAGATGAGTTGATTTAAATTCTTCCGGTGTTTATATTTGTATTATACATAATGAGAATATACCTTGCAAAGGCTTGACAAATTCAGGAATCGAACACGAGTGTACGTCCCGAGAGTCCGTAATGATACCACTCCACCACTTTGTTATAAATTCCAATTGGATAATAATCAGGCTATATACGAAACTCTAACATAAATAATACCCTAACCTAATGCCTACAATTGTATACAACACGTCTGTCAAAAGCGGCCCCTCCACCCCCTGTAAGTTGCACCCAACATGTCAACGAGACTTAGCTAGTCTGATAGAGTTTTTTCTTGTGGTTCCGAATCTGTTTTTAGAATATCCAAAATTATACTCCTTCGTACAGTTAACCGCCAAAAATCGCTAAAAGCCCAAAAAGACCTTTTTTGTAAAACGGGCCCCTGGACATCCAATAAAAGTATCGAAAAAATACTGCGATTATTTTCTTTAAAGCTATGGACCTCGAAGGTCACATTGCCAAAATAGACGCAATTCACTTTGACCCCCCCCCCTAACAGGGTTTTTTTGCAGCTGTTTCGAGTCAAATTTTTACTGAACATGCATTGGGATCTTGGCCGGGTTTCTGCAGCAGTGAAAAATTCGGGATTTGTCACTTTTTGAAATTTTGACTTATAACTGGGTCAAGTGTTAAGAAATCGGGGTCGGTCCTACGCGGCTATCCAGAGGTGAACTACCCCCCCCCGGGTAATTGCAGAAGACTACACGTATACCTGACTTAGCTAGTCTGATAGTTTGTTCTTGCGGTTCCGAATCTGTTTTCAGAATGTCAAAAGCG
>SCLF01043960.1:0-12045 GCA_004367975.1 Mesochordaeus erythrocephalus
CTTACATTTTATCGCGATATGTTTAAGTATCCTGGGACAGACTGAGTAGTTTAATGGAGCAGATAAATGGTTAATAATCGGATTGCCTACATTATTTTATTATTATTTCTAATTAATAATATTAATACAATTATTTTAACAATATTTAATATCATTATTATATATTATAATTCCTAGTAGTTAAATGGAGCAGATAGGTGGTTAATAATCGAATTTCCTACATTATTTTATTATTATGTATAAATAATAATATTAATACAAATATTTTAACAATATTTAATATTATTTAATATCATTATTATATATTATAATTCCGATAATTGCCTACATTATTTTATTATTATGTATAAATTATTATTAAATAATAATATTAATAAAATTATAATAATAATGTAATCTATAGACTAATTAGACATGTTCTGGGGAGATTAAATTTTCTAAGGTAACGTGTGTTAATGGGAGTTAACGGTCTGACGCCATAGCCTGTCTCCTAACGTAAAAAAAAGACGATTTAACTTAGCTTACAAGTTTCTGGCCGGTCTGTATGAATTTGGGATATATTACATGAAAGAACCGCAACGATACAGATTAAGTCTGGGATCGATGCGGTATTGATAAATGTCAAGACTCTGAATTTATAAGAATTGATTTAAGTATTTAAGTATTTACTGTCAATCAGAGCAGAACAAAGATTTACCTGTAAGTAATCCTTTGTGGTCTCTTTTTGGTTTTGAACTATTATCGGGCTATTTCTGCGAACAGTTTGAGAACGGAAGCACGGTTCTAAGTGCACAGTTTCCTCAGCTTAACGGTATAATAAACATTTCGCCTTTTCGGCTTTTCGCAGTTAATCAACTACATAGGGTCGTTTAAAGAGGCAATCAGAGTAGGGGAACTAATAAATATATTTAACTATTACAGGGATGCACAGTTGGATATTTAGCGGGGGATGTAAAGTACTGAGAATATAAATTACGTATTTTTCTGACGTTTAAGAGGACGCAAAGAAAGCATAGTTCTTATCGACTTCGGAAATAGATTTTCGGACCGGACTTCGCGCCGACAGTAGATATAGTTTTGCAATTTAAATATGCAAGAAAACAACAGAAAGTAGCTTGCTCGTGAAGGAACTGTATTTCAGACTATATATTTCGAGACCCCATCACCCTTAGAGAAAACGGCTAGAAGAGAAAAATTCTAATTCTCAAGATGTATATTATTAGCGATAACAAAGTTACTTTCCGAAAGAGTGCACAGAAGTTAACTCCTGTGCTACTCTTTGAGTTTTTAAAACTCATAGACCGGTTTTTCTCGAAACTGAGCGAAGCTACGTCAGAATGACCCCCCAGGACTCCCTTCCCAAAAGTGCTACCTAAAAACCGGAAATTGTTTTATTGAATTGCGAATCACACCAAATTGTTGCGCGAGATGACCTCTAGTGGAAAACTATCCTTAAAAAATTTAATTACCAATAGGTACTTAGGAAATAACACTTTAAATTTTTTAGTTTCTTACAAGTTAAAACAGCTGTGACATATATAGGAAAACGTTAAGCAGCATTCCTGCCTAGATTTTTATTGCGCATATTTTAGGCTACCTAACGACCATAAATGTTGACCGTATATAACACTAAAAATAAAAAAATTCGAAATTTTCCGTCGAAAATTAGCCATGATATCAACCGATCAATAGGTAACTCCAAGCTGAAATATTAATGTATCTATTTAGCGGAAGTCTTGATTTTATCGATTCACAATAACTTGAACAAACCAGCATTTTAAAGCGAAACGTATCAATAATTTCCAGAATAGCGTCAATTACTTTTGTTTATCTACAACGAAATAAGGTTATCACTGCACTTAGATTTAAAAATGTCCGATTACCCCTCAAATTGGTATTATTTGACGCGTACGGATGTCAGTATAGAAGTATATAAAATGTATACAAAAGTATATAAAATGGTGTAGTATTCATCAAAACTGGTCAAAATTCTCTGGTATTGACTACAAGGTGCTGTCAATGCAAGCTGCCGTACTATGCAAGGATTCTGAATTGCACAAGCAGTTTGATTGTGAATATAATCTAATGTAAAATATAGGAGTTGAAGGCAGTCTCATCCTCATCATACTGAAAGCAAATGAAGCGAAACAAATAAAAAGGAAGTCTAGAGATTAAAAATAATTAGTGATTACCCATGAGTTGTAAAAGCTCAAAAAGTAGCACAGGGGTTATTTTTCATGAAAGTAGCACAGGAGTTAAATAATAATTCAATATTGATATGAGATTTTATTTATAGTATTGTTCGTGAAATATCATTTATTTGGGCACAAGTCAAAAGGGCAGTGTGCAGTGTATAATTGAAGATATGGTCATGATGGTTCATGCCGAGAAATTGCTGCGGTCCACATATAGTAAAAATACGTTATATTATTGGAATTTTTTACCAATTTTTCGATAATAAATTTCTAATAATTCAGAAAACTAATAAATATTGACACTAAAAAGTGGAATAGGAATCATAATTAGAAATTGAGATGCTAATATAGAAAACCAATTAATTTAGGATCTAATATTGTAATATTTAGAAATATATTAATATGTGGAGGGTAAGCAAATTACGAGGTGTAAAAGAGAATTCATCCGTCATGATTAAAATTTATGACGATAATTCAAATAGATTATTTCTAATTAAGTGAACTCAAAAAAATATGGCGGTTACTAATGAGTATTTTATCAAAAAACTTCTAATTTACAAGTTCGTCAACGACGAATAATTCTGAACTCTGTATCCTCACAGACTTCTTTAGGCTGCTAAGGGAAATGTTGAGAAACTTTGCATCGATATTAGTGAGCGCGTAGGGTGCTAAAATATTTTCGTGTCCTAATCTTACAGAATGAACATTGGATTTTTGGATTTTCTCCCCTTCTGGAGTTAGAAGATAAATATACATCTGGTTATCATGTAGATCCAATGGATGTTTAATATCCCGTATATTAGAAAGCAATGGAAATAGCTCATCTGTATCATTTAGTGATTCTATTTTGTTTTTGAGAAATCTAATAGAATTTAGAGAAGAGCGTAATTTAACAGTCACGCGGCGGGAAAAGTCTACTGCTCACGCGGCGAGCTGGCACATATGTGTCATCTCTTTACATCCCGACCCGAGTGAGCCGCTTCTATGGACGATTTATATAGATTTTAGTACAGCTGGACTAATTGGGTCCCTGGTAATCCAATAAAGGTATCGAAAACATACTTAGATTAGTCGTTCTGAAGTTATGGACGCCCTAAAGTGACCTTGTCAAAGCAGAGAAATTGAATTTTGGTGTCTGAAAGAAAATGTGCGTCTCCAGTTCTAGATTTTATTTTCTGTTATTTTATTTTTTATTGTCTGTATTATTCCCATTGTCCAAGGTAAACAAATTGGATTTCAGCAGAGGATCTAGAACTCCGAACTACTATTATTCATAGTTTTACACTAACTTAATGTATAAAATCGTAATAATTACATAATAAAATCGTAATAATTACATAAATATAATAGTAATAATTTTGGAAGTGAATAAAAGATGCGCCGAATTTTTTTGACATAGGGTCACGGGGGTGTTTCAGGCCCAGCATACGGTCTAGTGCTTGAAAATCGCATTTTTATGCCAAGTTGGCAGGGGTGTGTCAGCTCGCCGCGTGACTGTTAAACAAATTGGCAGTACAGGAAGGTATCCGACAACATTTGTTGGTTCCCACTGGACGTACCAACTCTGTGAAGATTTTCTGGGAGTGTTAATCGCTTTTACGACTAAAAATTTCTATGTTAAAAATTCAAATTTACATAAGCTAGACAATCTTGTTTGATTTGTTTCTAATGAGATAAAATTTTTTAGTTAGAATCAGTAAGGTGGTAAAGTAGAATCGGTACGAGTTAACAATCGATAAAATAAATACTAATAAGATAGAGGATAATATATTAGAAAACATATAAATTTCCCAATCCTGCCTATCTTTTTGATTTTCTGTGGTAGGTTTCCGATCTCACATATCTTTTCAGTTATCTGTGGTGCATAAAGAATGATAACCAGAACACGGCATACTAATAATGGACTCATAAATTCGTTGTCGGGTATTATAAATGTGGGTATATCTTTTACCAATTAATCTGAGGCACAAATTCTTCTATTTTTTGGAGGGGACTCAATTAAGGAAGCTGATACAGTTTTTCTCTCACAGTTTTTTCCAATAGATTGCTTTTCATGTTTCTTGTCAGCGACGAGTTCACGGAAACGTTTAATGGCTGGAAAGGCACTGGAACAGATTCATAATTAATAATGAAGTAATACTATAATAAAACATAATGCTAATTAGGATATCAATACGGTCCTGTAATTCCAATTCTGACGCTGGCCAATAATATGTCTCGTTTTAAGATGCTAATTTGGGGTTTCTTGGAATCTAGTGGCAATAAAGTAGGCATTAAAAGAAAACTTCGATTCTAATTCTGATAGTGCTATTATGATCGCAATTAACAGTCCACGTAATAAACGACGTATACGAACATCCGGACACTTGATGGTTGCATCACCTGTCAGTCCATAGCTATCTGATTCCCCTATAGATGACAACTCGATACGCTTTGAAGCTCTCTTAGACCTTGAAAATACAGGAGACATCCTGTTACTGGCCGGTGGACTAATCGGTCTGACTGTTCCCAGTATAGGGTGACCGCCAAGTGTTTTATTACCTTAAGAATCTTACTAACTTGAATCTTATTAAATTAAATGTATCATTACTAGAAACTAAATAACATAAAATTGGATTTTAATATAACTTACGACGTATATCAATCTCTGCCGAAAGAGGAGACTCAAAGTCGGAGTCTATAATGTCCGGTTCATAATAGGAATTGGTCATATCGAATCAATAGCGTTCACTGTGTTATAATCTACTAAAACAAAAAAAATGTGTTCTAATTAAAATAAATACTAGCATAATATTATGAATAATATTAACATACTCTTGACTTTATACGACCTTATTAGGTAAAAAATCACAATGAAACTAATGGCTTGCAATCCATAACTGATATTATGGCACATCAATCTTATCGTTAACCTTGTTCGAAATATAAACTTCAACTGGACAATTCTACTACAACGACTTAAGAGCGGAACTACCGTTTCCATACGATATCTACTATGACTACAAAATCGTTTAACTGTAAATTTTGGGTAAATACTATTACTAGAATTGGGACGAAGCAGGGAATGCAGGCCACCAGTCGACAAAGCATTATATCAGGTGTATGACGGATTTCCATTGGAAGAGAAAGCTCGGTGGCTGTGTGGAAATGTAGCAGAAAGCTAACTTCAAAATGCAGGAGGAAGCAAACGTCTAATTGCAACAGGAAGTCAATGCCTAAAGAAAGACCAAAATGACAGGTATGCAGTATTAAGAACCGCCGATGATTAGAACAGTGTGACCATATATATGGCATTTTGAAATGTTAGACGGAATGGTAGACGGAAAGCCACCAGACCAATGTAAGAGATATTATATTACACGAGAAGTGGAAGTAGGATAATGAAAAGGACTGAAGTCCGAACGGAAGGACATATATATTTGTTAAAATGGAGTCTAGCTACTTTAGTTTTGTGCAGAAGATTTCTAAAGAATTCTAGTTTCGAAATTTCATTGATAATTTGATACTTGAAATCTTCCGGTCGACTGAGAATAGTGGACTTGGACTTCTTTCATTTGGTTGTCACTAGTTCGTCGGCGTCCGTGAGAGTAACCCAACAGCTTAAGACCACGCAAAAGAAAGAATGTCATAAATATCATGTAACGAGTGATACCCAGGACAGGATAACCAGGACATACCAAGGACCTAAGTTCGAATGCATTCAAAATAATTTTAAGATTTTCCCGCGGTAATCAGAAATGTTCGACCGCCAATACGAACTGGAAATTTGTCACTAGCAGCGAGGAAATAGAGGCAAATCCAAGGACGATGAAAACCTGTCGAGGTAAGGAATAAACAGGGCGCCCTTATTTTCATGCGAACAACTGAAATGAGCCATCATCCTTGTGGCTTCAAAATATTTTTTCCGCATGGTTTCAAACAATCACGAATTATGGAAATATTCAAACAATTCCACTATGTGCCCCTTTTACGGGTTGATTTATTTAGGAGTTGTACGTGATATTCGTCCCAAAACTCCTGCGATACAAAGTCGGCAACATGATTATTAACCAGAATATGAAAAATAATTTATAGCTTGGCAAATTTTCAATGGCTTACGCAAAGCCTGTGGATTGGAGGAAAGAATAAGTCCAATTAACGTAGTCTACAAAACGACTAAATAATATACGCTATATATATAACCGATGAAATACATGGAATATTGAGGCCAGCGAAATGTAAGTGACACATGTTTAGACTAGGGTAATTATTGATACCAGAAGCGCAAGGTCCACGAATAGCTAAAACGAGTGCCAACAGTTGGTTACTGACATTCACCATAAGCGAGAGGATGGTGGACAAGTACAGAAGTCTAGCGAGAACGCCGTAGATAGTGGCGTGCATAGTGAACCTTTACAGCATACCATGACAACAAAACTCTTGGCGTTATTGCAACCTTAACTCTGGCAGGGAAATGGACTAAACATAAATTCGCTAGCGAGAATGTTTTGATGGACGAGGTAGATGGGCGAGAATGAATGCTTGTGAAACTAAAAGTAATATTAAAGTCCTTACAAGATAGAAAACTGTGGTTAATGAATTACAACTATAAAAGTTTAAAGTAAGCCCAGCCATTATTTCGTCCGCAGAATAACAGAAATGTATTATACGCAGCATAGATAATTATTTAATGTTAACCATAATCCAAATATAAGTATACATAGACATTATACAGACTATATAGGCAGATCAAAGGAAATATAATATAAAACCACAAAAGTGAAGTGCACAATTAAAAGGAATATGAAGAACCAGTTGTTTGAATACGTAGGAACAGCAGGTTGACCAGTGTGGTATACTAACAAAGCGGCCCGTATATATCAGCGGGGGCGGCATCTCTAGTGCCTATCCTTGAATTATGGGTAGATTATACTAATTTTAGGCATAAAATGTTTTAATCCCAAATCGTTTTTTGATTTATCGTAGACACAAAACCTAATTAACAAGGTTCCCGATTGAAAGAGCTCAATCTAAAGCAGTGTACGATGGGAAAAATGGAGACTATATCCGCTAATAAAGATGATAATGTAATGTTAAGGGATGATAATTTGACGCCGCTGTCATCGTCAAAGTTTTCAAAGGGAACATGAGGCCACAAAAATTATTAACAAGCATGGGATTATATACAGATACAATAAAGATCAAAACCAAGTTTTAGAGAGAGTGCGATTGCGACAACGAAGAGAAGGTTTTCGAGTTAAATGAAACTCGAAGAATAGGACGTTCCCAAATGAGATAACGAGTAACCTGGAATCAATAGGAACGTAGTATAGTATATAAATTTACGCAAATGCATTTTGCGTGGAACGTACTGCGAATGGAGCATAACCGCTTAAATGCAGATTAAGTTTTAACCAAAACAAAATTTCGGTCTATTGATGACAAATTGCCTGAACAAGAATCCGAAAATTCGGGAACCGCGAATTTGCACACGCACAGCGGATTAACGAAGATGAGAGAAAGAGGAATTTATAAGATAAAAAGAAGATAAAAAGATTTATAAGATATAAAGAAGACTGTCACATGTCAGCAACTAG
The DNA here is from genome assembly GCA_004367975.1 of Mesochordaeus erythrocephalus. Classification (NCBI taxonomy): domain Eukaryota; kingdom Metazoa; phylum Chordata; class Appendicularia; order Copelata; family Oikopleuridae; genus Mesochordaeus; species Mesochordaeus erythrocephalus. Next base: position 7,772 of record SCLF01043960.1, read on the forward strand.
GCTTAGTTCTAAACCTATATAACTGAACTGATAGTACTCGTGTGCTAGATGATACATTAAGATGACAACAACATCATCAGGGATAGGATCATATAATAAACAAAGCCTCCTTGAACTACATTTTGCACTGCGACATCCGACGGACTTCGTGTGCTCTTCAACTACACATTGTGCAAACGCGGGCTGTTTGAACTGTTTCATTCTAAACAAATTATGATTGACTGATTTGGACAGCCACGGTTCTCACAGTATGTATTATCGCATGGGTGCACGCCTTTTTCTGGCAGCTCCTAAAGGGCAGCGTAGTTTAAATGTGTATGGTCTATAATTTGAAGCTCAAATGTTTCACTAACAAGCGGTGTATGCTGTTATTTTATAAAATATGTGCTCGCGCTCGATGATTTGTCTGGAAAACCTGTCAAAGTCATGAATATCAATTACGTACGAATAATCTCCAAGATTAATATTTGTGTCGTAATCATTGACAAGTGTGTCCCCAAAACGAGGACGCCGCATTGTTAATGCAGTACTATGACATGTCCATTATAAAAAAATCTAAAATGATCCCATAGTATGGCTGTGTCAACCAGGGTTCGATGTCACCTGGCTCACTCACTATTTCTCCGTTCGACCTAGCGTTCTATCTTCTACAAGGGGGAACAAAGAGTGAGATGTTATGAAGAAATGGTTTGTAAATTCTTTATAAAACGGTACTACTGTAATATACCAAATTAGCGGGAAAACGATTAAAATATATTCAGTTTATTTATCCAGGAAAATCAAATCCATACAATTGAGAAACAATGCGCGATGACACCACCGAGCTTACTAAAAATAAAAACGTAATAGATACCTATTGGCTTATTTGTTATTTCTTATAATAGCTTGTGTGCCTTTTTTTAAATCAAATAAATATAAACACTGTAAACACTATAATATGTTTGAGACGAAAAAGTAGTAAAAGCAGTGGAGAGACAGGAGTAAAGTACTGTATCGAGTCGTAACAATCTGAAGACTCGGCAGTGTATATTATGCGGTGTAAATATATTGGGATTCGTATCGGTAATATATTTGCATTTGATCCGGATTTGACATAATATAGTGTTAATTCCAAATTTATGTTAATTAACAATCTCCTTTGTTATCTAAATCTGAGTCCAAACATTCAAACAATTATGGTTTCTCATCAACCAACGTTAGATAATAAAATAATAAATATTGAATTTTATTTTGGACCGATTTTGAAATATCTATCCTTCATTACTGTCTTGGATTTGGCATTGGATTCGGATTTGATAAAATATGGATATTAACCCGTACCCTGCAAGAATAGAACTAACTTCACGCTGGAATCTGTGCCGCTCGGCACATTCTCGAGAAACTCATTATTTCAGTTCTAGATTCCAATTTTCGTGTTGTTGATTTCGGGTATAAGTGCTCGGATTTTTTGTTTTTTTGCGGCCACTTCGGGAAAAATCGGTGGTCGAAAGTTATCCTAAAATATGCGCAAGAAAATTCGGTTTCGAAGGCCGGCTCGATGTTTTCCAAACTAAGACACTGCTGTCTTAAATTGTAAAAAACTATTTTTTAAAGTACCATTTCCTAAGTACCTGTAGGTAGTTAATATGTTTAAAGATACTTTTCCACTAGTGGTCGCCTCGGCCAACAATTTGGTGCGACTCCCGATTCGAAAACAAATTTATGGTTTTTAGCCTCTACTTCCGGCGCTAAAAAAACGGGGTGGATTGTGGGGGGTCCTGGATAGGCGTAGTACCACTCTAACATAAGTTATGGTCCGATTAGTGATCGTCTGTGCGGGTTAATTACCAAAACTAATTAATAACATTAATTACCAGATTTAGTTACAAATATGTGTTGATAAGACTTCATAGATAACCTAAATTGATACGACAGTTTAACGCTTTATATAGTGTTAAGACGGTTATTTAAACTTCTGTCACATTTTTAAACTGATTTTTAAATTTCTATTCTTCATTACTGTGTTATTATACTGTTAATAACAATTAATACTAATAAATTATGTACACCACGGCAAACGAGAAAGCCAGCCAACTTACAAATGTCTTCGTATGGGAATATATTAAACTATGTTAGACGCATTAGCCTTGGGCGCTTTTTAATGGAATTGGACGGGCGCAAAGTCCATTTATCCAAAGGGTAGTTAGGAATCAATCCACTCGACGAAGTTGGCAATAAACTAAGCTGTGTTATCTAAGCTTTTTTTTTTATCTAATTCTGCATTTCCGGTTCAGTTATTTTCAGCCATGTTTATAAAAACTTAATAAAATTACTCCGGTTTACACCCATAGATTTCTCTAAATTAGCAATCTACTGGCTGCTCCCCAAGATGGAACCTACGATTTTGAGACCGGATGTACCAGCTAAAAACCGTAATTAAACCAAATTTTTGTTTCTAGTAGATCTAGTGAACAAATTCTAAAAGAAGAATTCCCGCCTAGGACCGGGCTCATTTTAGGGTTCCAGAAATTTTCACCGCAGGTGAACCTAAAAATGGGAAATTTCCGTCAATTGGTCAAGCTACCGACGGCCCATAGTTTAGTTGGAAAAAATAGGCTCGTTAACGCAAAGCTTTCGCTCACAAACTTGATTTTATCGTTTGTGAATTACTTGAAAGCAATATCATTTATTCTGGTCGCCATTTCCAGATTTAATATTTGCGCTTTTATTATCATTTTTAGAATAAGAGTTTCACCGCGTTAAATATTAAAAATGGACGAATCCGTTATGGTTATAGAGTATTATAACACGAACAAACAAATAGTACGCTAGAGTAGACGTACACGTACGTATTTAGGGTCGTTGAGCTGGACTCAACCTAATGTTGGTGTTGATTGAAAAGCTTTATTAAACTTTTTTTAAATCATCTAGGATACTTCAGGTCTAATATAAAACATATTTTATTACTGATCGATCGAAAATATAATAATTTAAATATCCAGAACTAATCAATTTGTTTTGTTTTTAATATTTACTCGTATTAGCTAAGGATATAAAAGAATTCAAAGTTCTGATTGACGACCAAGCTGCTTGTGTCGTTCAGCTTAATGTCATAGTAAGGCAGGTTGAATTTAAAGTAGCGTGTAGTCATTAATAGTGAATTTCGACCATTACACAATTTGATTGACCTTCGGTGCGATTTCCGGTCCAAAATTGCTGCAAAAAGGATCTAATTGAGAAGTGGATAAGCTCAATGTCTTCATTGCGACTTCATTTAAAGGCCAGAGAAATAGACGGAATTTCCATCGTCAGTAATAGTGTCATCGGAAGTATACGGAATTTCTATCGTCAGTAATAGTGCCATCGGAAATATACACTTTTCAATAGATTTTGCTGTGTATTTCGCTATTTCCGGAAAACTCTAAAACCGGGTCGAGCAAAAGATAGAGTCGAAAGGTTGCCGAAAAAGCTTGCCGAAAAAGTTCATTTAATATTAAATATCTTTATGTATAAGGAAAGTAATAATCAAGTAAAATTTCTAGCTCCTTGAGATTAGAATAATGCCTATGAAGACATGCTTAACCCGTACGCAGAAGAAATGGTTTTACCCTCACGCAGAAGTGTGTGTCGCTCGACACACACTTGTGAAAACAATAATTTCAGTTCTGGAGTCCAATTTTCTTTTCGTTTATTACGGATATAAGGGTTTGTTGGAAAATAGATCTCTGCCTCTGTTCCAATCGTGGGCGTATTCCACCCACGCAAATTTGGGATTGATTTGGTGCCGTCTTCCCTGTAACTATCGAACCCTTTATCATAATTCGTTTATTTTTGTTTCATATTGTTCGCCTCCTCTCCCTCCACCTCCGTACCAATCTCGCTGTAGGCGGTCTACGTTATATTATATATTATATATAGCAAGATGGGTAAACCCCGACACTCTTACGACGAAACAAATATAATATTAAGTCTAGAAGACAACAGCGGAAGTAACAGGGGATGATTGCCCAACATGGGAAGCATTTGTCCCGTTTTTCCCGCGTTTTTCGGATTTTTTATTTTTTCCGTCCACTTCCGGTCAAAAGTCGTGGTCCAAAGTTATCCTAAAACATGCGCAAGAAAATTCGGTTGAGAAGTACCGCTCCATGTTTTCATAACTAGGACACAGCTGTCTTAAATTGTAAAAAACTAAAAATTTTAAAGTGCCATTTGCTAAGTACATGTTGGTAGTTCATTTTTTTGAAGATAATTTCCCATTAGAGGACGTGTCGGGCAACAATTTGGTGTGATTGCCT